>RXPK01003187.1:0-83993 GCA_004143645.1 Protaetia brevitarsis
GAAATTTATGTTGGTGCAATTGAACTGATTTTCTTTTTTATTGGTTATGTTAAATCATTAAATGTTCACACAGGAAATTTGTATTAATCACAGAAAAGTTCTCTCCGATTTATCAATTAACGATACATTAATATACACTGATTATGGTAATAAAAATAAACGTAATTGTGATATTGTTTATTTAAATCACAGTAAAAAAATATTCAATGTATTAAATACATATTTAGAAAACACTTTCACAATATATATTCAAGATGTCAACCTTTATTTTTGATACACCACTTTATCATATTTTTTAACACATTTTGTAGCATTTCGAGTGGTTATATTATTTATTTCTTCAGAAATCGGTGCTTCCACTTCATCTAAATTATAAAACTTGTTGTGGAATGTTTTGCATTTTAAATACGCAAAAAAAAGAAAAAAAGTATAACGGTATCAATTTGCTGGTCATCGATTTACACTAATTATTAAGCTGTCATAAAATTATTGTAAATAATCTATTGTATTCCATGCAGTATGTGATAATGAAAACACAATATTTTAAAATAATTAAAAAATATACCTGCTTGAACAGACAATTTTTGTATACATAAATCAGTATTACTTATCTCTATAACATCATCTCTTTATTATACTTTGGGAGCTCCTTCAGATTTTCGCTTGCAAACACTACCGGTTTCCATAAATCGTTGAAATGGCATGGTGCCTTTGAAAAGACAAATTTTATCCAGCATTCGCGCGAAGAAACGAGATAAAATACAATAACAAGCTAAAAATAATAAAAACACATGAATGACAAACACCGCGATGACAGATGATAAATAAACAAAGGTGTAGCCAATTTACTAAAATAAATATGAACTAGTCTAGGGACATTTTTCTACTAACATCAGTTAGTTTCAATTGATCACGATGTGTTTATCATTTTTCAAGTTTTGATTAAATTTACAGCTCCAAAATAGCAAAATAAAACAGTAATAAACTACAAAACTAAATCCATATAAAAATAAAACTAAAAATTGAAAAAAAATAAAACGTCATGTCGGTGAAACCAGGCAAATAGCAAGAGAAAGCATCTAACCTAAATATATTTTGATAAAATTTCATGGAAATAAATGTTTGGTTAATTAATTTAACCCTTTATTATTATTAAAAATGGAAGAATTTAAAACGTTTGTGTTAACATTCCAGCATCTATTTTATTTATTTATTTAAAAATATATATTCCAGTATTTTTATTTAGAATGAAATAAAGATTTTCGAGTTGTCGGTATTATCAAATTTGAGTGTTATTATCTTAAGAATTATTAAAAGAAGATATTTTGCAAGAATATATATTTAAGATAGATTATTTTGCAATATTATGTAAAATTTAAAATCTTAACTTATTTCATTGCTAATAAATTGTGATTTCACTCTGAAATCCAAGATTTATGGCAAACTATAAAATGTCTACTATTGACATTACGTGATTTACCATCAATTTAATTTGGAAAAAAAAAGTTACCCCAAAAACTCGATATTTGGGGAATCCTTAATATATATCTTGGGAATTATTAAGATTAGGTAATCTGAATTTTTAAAAAATATTCTTAGGTTGTGTTGCAACACTACAACAAAAATCAAACCACTGTTTATGTAGTTTTTGTGGAATTATGTATTATGGTATATTTTTGATTTGTACCATGAGAATTATTAGCATTACGTACTTCTGTTATTTGAAGAACGTTTTTGAGATTATATTGGAACGCAGCGAAAAACAGCAAACTTTTAACCCATTTGATATTCGAGTAATTTGAGATTTCACTCTAAAACTCAAGAGTTACGCGAGTTTTGCTCTTTTAATCTTGGGAATTATAAAGATTAGATGATTCTAATATATATCAAAGAACATTTCTTAGATTATATTGCAACACTGCAACATATCAAATCTTTGAATTTATTTAATTTTCTATAGAATTTCTCCATTTTTTTTTTTTGCTTATTTGTATATAGAAATAATCATTGACGTTTTTTGGGATTTTGATATTTGAAGGACATTTTATAGGTTTTAATATCGAATAAATAGAAAACATTTTGAAGTGTTTTACGGTCAAAGTAAATCGTTCTTAATATATCAACGAGAAAACCGTTTTTTTTTTTTAATTGTCATATATTTAATAATTTTTTTCATATCGTTTGCTTTTACAGGGGACCCTGGAACTCATGACAGTTACCAATAACGGCATCGGTGAGACAAATGATGCACAACCGTTTCTATACGAGTTTTTAGAGACTTCGCTGTAAATGTACATTTCTTAATACGCATTATTTATTTATATCTTCTAGAATTTAAGACTATAAAAAATACTATTTGAAGAAAAAGAAAATATTACTCTTTAAGCTTATTTTACCACAGTTACGAGTACCCTATTTCCCCTTTTTGTATAGGAGATAGACGCGGAGCATTTATTCACGATAGTATTTGAGATATTTTTATACATATTTGATGCTGTATTCTGTTTACATAAATAATAAGTACATAACATGTATTTTGTGAGAGGATGCGGTGAGGTGCTTTCATAATTCTGATCGCTTCAAGACTTCCTCGGTGGCAGAATTCTGAGAGCGAGTTGTGTGGAGCTATTTTGGGTTATTTTGTGATATGAATATAATATTATTAATATAATAAAACCAGAGATTACTTTTACATCGTTGTGAGAATTGTCCAAAGTGTATTTAGACAAAAAGAAAAATATTAATGTAAAGAATGTTTTTTTTTATTATTATTATTATATTATTTAAGTTAAAGGAGAGATATTAAATTGAATATTGAGTTTTGTAAAGTGTTTTATTTAGAGAAGAAAGAAAAAATAATAATAACCAGGTGGATTTTAAGGGAATCTCAAGATTTATTTATACCATGTGATTCAAAATGATTGTCGTAATAAAAAAACTGTTTTCCGGAAAAATTATCTATCCTTATTACCAATTTAATGAGCGAAGTTAGCTACATACAAATTTCATACGTTAAATGAATTTTCTTGACATTTAGCGACATTGGCGTTCGTGTTGTAGTATCTTTCGATTATTTATCTTATAATTTTTTTCAAATCGTTTATATTTACATCTAATATCAGCAACAATAGTATTTCTGAATACTGTAAGAAAATAAGGGAATTTATCTGTGGTAATTAGCTCAACAAACAGGTAAAACATCAATATTAACATTGAGTGAAATAGTTTATTACATTTTATGATTTTATAGGCTTATCATACACTTCAGCGCAATGAGCTGTCAAAAGAAAGTTACATTTTCATCCCTATAAAGTTTCTACGGTACAGGAATTATTACCATTAGATCACGATAGGCGATTGGAATATTGTCATTGGTTTAATAACAATTTAAGGGACGATGACTTGCTAAACAAATCATTTTTCTCAGATGAAGCCTGGTTTTATCTAACAGACTATATCAATTTACAAAACTATTGTATCTGGTCTGCAGAAAATCCACACGAATTTCGAGAAACGCAATTGCATCCCCTAAAAGTTGGAATTTGGTTAGCTATGTCCAGGCAACGAATAATAGGGCCAATTTTCTTCGAGGAAACTGTAACAGCTCAACGTTACCAACAGATGTTGGAATTGTTTATTGCAGAGTTACAAGAAAATGAGCTTGAAGCAGGTTATTTTCAGCACGATAATGCTCCAGCACATACTGCTCGACAAACCTGCCAATATCTTCAACAGTTTTTGCTGACAGGTTCGTTAGAGCACAAAGATGGCCACCAAGATCGCCTGATCTAACCCCATTAGATTGCTTCATGTTTCGCTATCTAAAAAATAGGATCTATAGAAACCGCATGCATACCATAGAAGAACTGAGAGATGCAGTTTTGTCACTTAATAATTATACTAATTGTATGTTATAATTTAAAGTAATAAATAAATTTAGTTAAACACCAGTTAGTACTGAATTTTAAAATCATAATTTAGTAAAGTTAAATTAATTACATTTCATTTTTACAAGCAGAAACACCAATCTATGGTCGTTTATATAATGCGAGATCAAATATAGGTTACGTTTCCTTATTTATGACAGATCCGTTTACTTCTTATGTTCCAACACTGATTAGTTCAAACCTTCATTACAAACACCGCGCATATACCTACACCCTGTTACTATCTATAGGAGCGGAATTGACATCATTTTGAATCTCTGTGTATAGAGGGTGTTCCTCTTACTGACAAAATAGCATGAGGATACTCCTTATCAATTTAAGACGAAAATGTGGTCTAATTTTTTTTCGAATATTGCTTCGTTTTCGAGATACAGGGTGTTAATTTTTTTTTTATTTATTATTTTTTTTCAATTTTATTAATAATGCTAGACGATATTTTAATGATATTTGTTAAATATAATAGGAGGTAAGTACACTTTCTTTTGAGTCAATCTTAAATTTACTATTATAATTATGGTTACATTTATTTTGGCTATTAAGGTCCTTAGAAAGTATTTGCAAACCAACTTTTTTCGTGGATTTATGGCTTAAATGAAAGCAATTGTTGTTATTAATAGCAAAACTGTATGCTTTATGTTCCTTTTTCTCAGCTATTATTAAACGTAGGTCATTTTCTTTTTAATACGTACACTTCTCACAGGAAAAATCGGGACACTAGCAATCCGAATTTTAAAATTTCTTGATTGTAAATGCAACTTTCGGAGGACATCTTACTTATCATAGCCATAAATTACTTAATTATGTATATTACTGCGATCAAAGGTAACGACTAGAAATTTTAAACAGAAAATAAATATAAGAGAGAAAAAGGTTATGTATAAATAAACAAATCCGAGTTTCGGTGGCGGCGTTTCCTTTAGAAATACAAATGAAAAAAAAAATACATAACAACGAAAGAACTCTTGAATAGACGGCTTCATTTGAAATATATATGTATTTCACTTGTTTGATGTTATGTAGAGATATTCTTTTTAAGAAACATGTGGTGATGAAAATTTTATATTTATAATATATGTTACTTGTTAGTGCTGCTTTGGATATTAGCTACTTACTTCGATGTATGTTCGCGAGTGTTAGTTTAGCATAGACAATATGTCAGTCAGCCTCCTCAGTTTTGGGATAATATGATTTTAACAGATTTATTGACTACACTATTATTGATGTATTAATTACTATTGTTGTTTAATATTCTTAAATATTGTATTACTATAAAGTTTCCTTCTATCTATAAAAAATTACCGAAACAGGTTTAACATTATTATAAAAATCTTAAATAAAGCAATTAAGTTCGCAAAGAAATTATTTATTTATTAACCCTCCGTTTATTGTATTTTCAGGAAATATATCTTAGCTATCGCCTGTGTATCTGACGTCGTTGATCATTTTCTGAAATATGGCCAACACTGGTGTCTTTACAAACTGTTTGTATGTAGCACAGGTTTATTAACAATTATTTAAAATATTATTGGATTTCTAATACACAACAAACATTGTAAAAAAGCATATTGTTCGTCAATCTGAGTTAGTGTTAAAATATTTATTGTTGAATTTGATACATTTAATACTTTTTCGTTGCTACTGCCCGAAGCTGTGTTACAGACCAAAAGTGTTAGCTATATTTCAATAAAATAGACGACATTGGTTACACAGGCGATAGTTAAGATATATTTCTTGAAAATACATAACGGAGGGTTAATAAATAAATAATTTCTTGCGAAATTATTGCTTTAAAAATTTTGTAAATAATCTTAAACTGTTTTTGGTAATTTTTAATAACATAGAAACATATTTGTAGTAATAACAATATTTAAGAATACTAAAACAACAACAATAATGAATACATCAATATAGTGTAATTATCATGTGAAATTCACACTGTTCAAAAATCAGGAGGCTGATTGACATATTGTCTATTGCAAAGTATTACTTCGGCATAAATCAAATAGTAACTAATATCAATAGTAATAGGTAATATAATTTTAAAAATCCCACATCGCATATTTTCTTCAAAAAAAAGAATTATCTCTACATAACATCAAACAAGTTAAATATACTATACGTGTATTTCTAAATGGTGCTGTCTACTCAAGGGCTTTTGTTGTTATGTATTTTTTTTGCATTAATATTCCGTATTCGGTATTTCTAAGGTAACACCGCCACCGAAATTCCAATGTTTATTTAAATATAACCTTTTTCTCTATATATATTTTTATTTCTGTTTCAATTTTAGTCTTTACCTTGATCGCATATAATACGCACAAAAAAATGATTTTACGGCTTTGATAAGAGCATATACCCTCTGAAAGCTGCATTTAACACCAAGAATTTTTAAAAGTCCATTGTCTTGGTGTCGTTTTTCCTGTAGAAGGTATATAACGCATCAGATTAGTTACGATGACAACTTTTAAAATTTTATTCGGCAAGCCCAAAAAAAAAAATCGAATTTGAAAACGAAACATCTATTTTTGAAGTTTTGTAACTAACCCTTTTTCAAGAGATTTTTTTAAATTATCAGCTATGAATTACCTTTAGATATCAATCCTAATAGCCAAATTTAAATTTCCCGCAATTATTCTTAGTAACTTCAACTTTAAAACATAAAATTATCCAACATTTTGTATTACATCAATAGTTATTTTAATGCCTTTACATTGAAATCACTAAAGATTTTGGCGGGGCATTTAAATTTGGCTATTAGGGAAATAACAAATACGGGAAAATTTGAATCGATTTGATCGAGTGCTTCCAAAAAAATAGGAACATAATAATTACAGTTTTTCCTAGTAAATAATAATGAGCATCGACCCCCTTACACAGCGTTTCGACAATTTTTTATTGCCTTTTTCAAGTTTTCATAAGTAGAAATTAATTAAAGGTGAGTTGTAAATGACCTTTTTTGTTTACAACCATCTATTGTTCATCAATAACACAGAAAACATTTTAAAATTGTATAAGACGTTAGCACTATTTCTAATTTACAAACAAACATATAAGTGAATTACAAACATTTAAAATTTTATCGGTTTGTACTTTTAAATTATATGGTTTTAATAAATTCTCATTTTTTTCTGAAAGATTGGCATGTAATTAAAAGTAATGTACTTTTTTTGTGTTTCTTCTGTTTATTTAATGAATAGTTATTCTTTTTTTAACATGGCTGGCTCTGACCGGGATTAATGTCAAATATTATTTAATAACAATAAGAATATACAACAACTCCCGTCAAAACTACAGAATTACTATTTATAAAAGAAAAGATATATACAGATTGGATGGTACCGATTCGATCGAAAGGATTATTTCCATGATGTAAGTAAAAGGAGAGATATCAAATTAAATATTTTGCAAAGTTCTAGTAGTCTAAAGTAATAACAACAAGTGTATTTTAAGGGAATCTCATGATTTATTATATATATATAAAAACAATAATGGAAATAACAATTCACCCTACAACTTATAGAATAATGTATTTTAAGTTTTAATCACTTTCTTTCAGAATCTCATTTAGTATATTATTTAATAACAATAAAGAATATACAACACTTCCCCCCATAAATACAGAATCAGCATTTATTTAAAAAAAAAAAAAAATGAGATATACAGATTGGATGGTATCGATTCGATCGAATGGATTATTTCCATGATGTAAGTAAAAGGAGAGATATTAAATTAAATATTTTGTAGTGTCTTATTAAAAAAAAAAAGTAATAACAACCAAGTGCATTTTAAGGGAATCTCATGATTTATTTATATGTATATATATATAAAACAATTAATAGAAATAACAATTTCACCCTACAACTTATAGAATAATGCATTTTAAGTTTTAATCACTTTCTTTTAGAATCTCATTTAGTATATTATTTAATAACAATAAAGAATATACAACACTTCCCTCCATAAATACAGAATCAGCATTTATTAAAAAAAAAATGAGATATACAGATTGGATGGTAACGATTCGATCATAAAGATCACTTGATCGAATGAATTATTTCCATAGTGTATCTATTATACCAAAATTAATCAATTCAATTATAAGTTTCTATATTTATCCCGGTAAAAAACAATAATTATAACAGATTCTCTATAGAGTATTTCAAATTACTTTTGTTGACTATATTGTTTTTTGTTCTTTTTTCTATGCAATCTCTTGCGAAGAAAAATTTCTATAAGAAAATTATAAATGAAGAATAATAAAATAAAAAAAATAATTATAATGATAAAATAAATCTTAAATGTGACGTCATCATATTTTTTCTTATTTTCCTAAAATATATTCAGATTATCAAATATTTTCTCAAATGTAAATATTTTTCGATCATCTACTAACAATAATAGATATAAAACGAAATAAAAACGCATCTAATTGCATATAAAAAATACTTTTATCACATAAACACGACTAAGACTTAATTTTTAGAATATATATTATAAATACCTACCACGGAGAAAGAAGTAAATATAACTAACCTAATCAGAGAAATAGATGCAGATTTGTTCGATAATAAAGGAAGACACGTCCAAACTGGCAAAAATAAATTATAAGTAGCTACGGTAAGTAGAAATCACACTTTTGCTTAACACTTTTTTTTTCTTAAATGGCATTCACTAGGCTTGATATATAATTTAAAACGTTAACGTCACTTAGTATACTCATATGATCGACCTTCGGCAATGGAAGTTCATAGATTTTCTGTTTTTGATGCTTCGCCCAACTCCTGCATCCCTCCAACGATCTTCTGTTGACTGTTCCATCGCCGTCACCATTTAACAATGTGGGGTTCAAATAAAATGCACCGGGCTTGTAATAGATCCTAAGAAAAAACTTTTTATTGATAATTCTGAAGTCAATAATTAACTAGCATTAATTATGGTTGTTGTATGTAACAATCCAAGCAATTATAAAAACAAATTATAAATTTATTTGGTTAAATGTAACGCAACGTTTCTTTTTTTTTTGTAATTTTAATGTATGTTTTTAATAAAAAAGATTTTGTAGAGTTGTAACTAAAAATGCGACTTTGCAAATTATTAAAACCATAAAACGAAGTAAAATATAAACATAACCTCACAGACATTCCTAAATATAAAACACCATGCGAACTGTCAAATTTAGCGGCGAAATTAGAAATTACTGTTATTAGCATAATAATAATTTCTTTATCATTTTTTTCATCTATAGTTTAACGAGAAACTCTAATTATTTTCGAGTCCGTAAAGAGCGACAAAATGTTATTAGGAATCATTTTATTAATTCATAAAAAAAATACAAATGATTTATCGTGTCATTAGATACCGTAAAAGAAGATTTATGAAATAATAAAATGCACGCCAAACTTGCAAAAAGAATTCTCCCATATTTTTTCTTATTGATAAATGTATTTGAATGAAATTTTACTTAAAACCATATATCGTAGAAACTTCCAAATTTAATGTGAAAATCAGATTTTTTATCGAACAGATAGCTAATAAAATTTTACTATTTTCGCATACGAGAAATAATCATAGTATGCTTTGAAATTTTGCGTTTGCCTATTTAAAAAAAGTTTTTATTTTTTCACTTTATAGCTTATTTTATTTTATTTTTTACCCTTTTTTACATTTGCTTTTCCAAATTTTGTACTCCTTTTTATTTGTTTTTTTTTTAATTTCTAACTTTTTTATTTTTTTTCTCCTTTTTCTTCTTTTTTGATTTTTTACCTTTTAAATTTTTCTGACATTTTTTTAGATTTTCTCCAAACCTTGCAGCTCCTTTTTTAAATTTTTTGTTTAATTATTTTTAACTGGCTCATGTTATTTCCTTTAGATTTTTTTTTAACAATTTTGCGAGTTTTTCACCTTCTCTGCATTTGCCTATTTTTTAAATTTTTTGTTTTATTTTTCTTTTTTACATTTGTTTTTCCAAATTTTGTACCCCTTTTTATTTGTTTTTTAAGCTTTGATAGTTTTAAACTTTTTTTAAATGTTCTCTCATTTTTTCCTTTTTTGATTTTTTTTTTACCTTAAATTTTTGACAATTTTTAAAAATTTTCACCAAACCTTGCAGCCCCTTTTTTCAAGACCTTTTTGTTGATTTGTCTATTTTTTTTTAAATTTTTGTTTTTATTTTTTCACTTTTACGCCATTTTATTTTTTACCCCTTTTCACATTTGTTCTTCCAAATTTTGTACCCCTTTTTATTTGTTTTTATTTTTTTTCTGATATTTTTAAAAATTTTCTCCAAACCTTGCAGCCCCTTTTTTCAAGACTTTTTTGTTGATTTGTCTATTTTTTTAAAATTTTTGTTTTAATTTTTTCACTTTTACGCCATTCTCTTATTTTTTACCCTTTTTACATTTCTTTTTCCAAATTTTGTACCCCTTTTTTTTTGCTTTTTAAGCTTTGATAGTTTTAAACATTTTGTAAATGTTTTATCATTTTTTTCTTTGATTTTTTCTTTTAATTTTTGACATTTTTTAAAAATTTTGTCCAAACCTTGGAGCCCCTTTTCTCAACATTTTTTTTGATTTGCCTATTTTTTAAAATTTTTGTTTTTATTTTTTCACTTTTACGCCATTTTCCTATTTTTTACCCTTTTTACAATTGTTTTTCCAAACGTTGCAGCCCCTTTTTCAACATTCTTTTTGATTCGCCTATTTAAAAAAAAATGTTTTTATTTTTTCACTTTTTCGCCTTTTTCTTATTTTTTACCCTTTTTTACATTTGTTTTTCCAAATTTTGTACCCCTTTTTATTTTTTTAACTTTAATAATTTTGAACATTTTTGCATTTATTTTTTCAACACTTTCGTTTTTCAGATTGTTTATGCCTTTTTTTTGTTCTTTACCTTTTATTTTTTTTTGACATTTTTAAAAAATCTCCAAACGTTGCATTTCTTTTTTTTAACATTTTTTTGATTATACTTAACAGTTTTCCATTTGTTATATTTTTTAGGATTTTCCATCACTTTTTCGAATATTTCACTTTCTTCATTTTGACTTCCCATCTTTCATTTATTTTCTTTCGGCTGAATTGAGATTTGGAACTGCCGTATTTTTTAATGGTAAATATCATTTTTAATATTTAATTTTTCATTTATATCCGCTCTCTTTCCCCTGTTCCCCAATCCATTTTTCTTCTTTCCTTACATCTACTCCCTTTTCCCTACTCTTTTTTTCCTTTCCCTATTTCCTTTTTCCTGTTCCCCTTTCACCATTTCCTCATATCTTTTTCGCTGTTTCTTTTGCTTCCCAGTTCAAATGAGTTCCATTATACATATATCAATGATTTGAGAAACGATATTGTATAGATAAATATGTAATCACTACGATTTAAAGTCGGTATATCAGATTTAGTTTTGGTAATAATTAATAATAATATTAATAAATGAAAATATAGTTAAAAACAGCCATTATTAAAACTGTCTTAAATTATAATTCATGTATAATTAAATAAATAAAAAAAAACTTACTTTTCCACTGTTGCCACATCAGTCCCGTATAAACAATGCACTTCAACACCTGGCGCCGTCAAATTTAAAGTATGTGGCAACGTATCCAAATACATCTCCCAACCTGTCGGATATTCGACATCCCTAAAATGCGAATCAAAAATTATTTTCTTGTTCCCAGTAAGTAAATTTCCAAAATTCAAATTCTCACGTGAAATATTCCTGTAGATTACTTAAAGAATAATTTTTCGTATCCGTCTCGACTAGAACCTCGTCCATATCCCAAAATTGCCTGGACGGCATCAACCACGCTAAACTGGGATTGGTTATTTGTTCCTGCTTCATCACTTTGCCGTTCAGCATGTACAACCCAGATCATCACCTGCATAAAACAAAATTAAATCCAAAACGTATGAAAAATTCAAATTTCGCGCGTTTTATTTCATTCTGTTTATGTTTAATTTTCGTTCAACAAATGGCTTTCATTAGATCCTTGCTTATACATATTACATACCATGTGATTCAAAATGATTGTCGTAAGAAAAAAAACTGTTTTCCGGAAAAATTTATCTATACTTATTACCAATTTAATGAGCGAAGTTAGCTACATACAAATTTCATACATTAAATGAATTTTCTTGACATTTAGCGACATTGGCGTGCGTGTTGTAGTATCTTTCGATTATTTCCCTTATAATTTTTTTCAAACCGTTCATATTTACATCTAACATCACCAACAATAGTATTTCTGAATACTGTAAGAAAATAAGGGAATTTATCTGTGGTAATAGCACAACAAACAAGTAAAAAATCAATATTAACATTAAGTGAAATAGTTTATTACATTTTATAATTTTATAGGCTTATCATACACTTCAGCAAAATGAGCTGACAGAAGAAAGTTACATTTTCATCCCTATAAAGTTTCTACGGTACAGGAATTATTACCATTAGATCACGATAGGCGATTGGAATATTGTCATTGGTTTAATAACAATTTAAGGGACGATAACTTGCTGAACAAATCATTTTTTTTGGATGAAGCCTGGTTTTATCTAACAGGCTATATCAATTCACAAAACTATCGTATCTGGTCTGCAGAAAATCCACACGAATTTCGAGAAACGCAATTGCATCCCGTAAAAGTTGGAGTTTGGTTAGCTACGTTCAGGCAACGAATAATAGGGCCAATTTTCTTCGAGCAAACTGTAACAGCCCAACGTTACCAACAGATGTTGGAATTGTTTATTGCAGAGTTACAAGAAAATGAGCTTGAAGCAGGTTATTTTCAGCACGATAATGCTCCAGCACATATTGCTCGACAAACCTGCCAATATCTTCAACAGTTTTTTTGCTGACAGGGTCGTTAGAGCACAAAGATGGCCACCAAGATCGCCTGATCTAACCCCATTAAATTACTTCATGTTCGGCTATCTAAAAAATAGGATCTGTAGAAACCGCATGCATACCATAGAAGAACCGAGAGATGCAGTTTAGTCACTTAATAATTATACTAATTGTATGTTATAATTTAAAGCAATAAATAAATTTAGTTAAAAACCAGTTAGTACTGAATTATAAAATCATAATTTAGTAAAGTTAAATTAATGACATTTCATTTTTACAAGCAGAAACACCAATCCATAGTCGTTTATATAATGCGAGTTCAAATATAGGTTATGTTTTCCTTATTTATGACAGATCCGTTTACTTTCTAGTGTTCCAACACTGACTTAGTTCAAACCTTCATTACAAACACGCGGCATATACCTACACCCTGTTACTATTTATAGGAGCGGAATTGACAATCATTTTGAATCTCTGTGTATATTATAAAATTGCATAAATGAGCATCAAATACTTTGAAAATAAACTATATTCTATACCTATAGCATAAACTTTAACAGCCTTAATAGATCCTCCCCAAGCACCTGCCAAGGTGACCAAGGATTTTATGTATCTATTCTTCCAACTCTGCGTTTGTAAGTTGAGGAAGTATTGTGACATGGGACCGCCCATAGAGTGCGCCAGTAGTATCACAGGAGTTTGATCATTTTCATTGTAAGTATCTTCGATCAGTTTCTTCAACTGGACGAAATTATCTTGATTCTCGTCTACAACGGAAGAAAAACAAAATATTCGTCAGATAACGATATACATATATCTAGTTCATTTTAGTTTTGTTGTTTTTAAGATGTTGGTAACAGTAGAATAGTCTATACGTAACAGTAGAGCCATGCCATGTAACTAGCTCGATTTTGCATTGAAAAATAAAGCACTTAGTCGAGTTGCAAACCCTCAGTTCTACCTCCAAACAAGAGGAGCGCTACAATCGGAAAGTTAGTATTTTTATTTTTTAAAGGTTTACGTAGCGTATTAAGTTGGCATATGATTTTTGTTTTTAATGTTAAAGCATCTCCAAAACGTGTATATAATTCTGTAGGATATTGTTACACGTAGTAATTAATATTCGTAGGGCCTTTATATAATACACATTTTCAGTATGTTTTAGTATTAAAAATAAAAATCTTTGTGACTGTCTTCTTTTAAATCTTTAGTTTTTGTCTGGCAATAAATTGTCTCCTATCAATAATAAATAATTTAAAGAACAATAATTATATTTTCAAATTAGCGCGGTAAAATAACGCTGCTGGTGACTGGATAGGAAACTATTTTCCAAGTGCACAGAATTTCGGTTAAGTTCAATAGATGTTCTTACTGATCTGGGAGTAGAGTAGATCAGTGTTGCCAGATGGCGGGTAATTACCCGAAATGCGGGTAATTTAACCAACTGTGGGTAATTGGTGGGTATTTGGGCTATATCGGGTAATTCTGGTAATTTTAACAGATCACAATTTATCAATAATTTTTATATGGGATTTTATATGAACATATGCTATTTAAATTTCGCGGTAAATAATTTAGAAACATTAGGAGGTTTTATTTGCTTTTGTTGACAAATTGATTGAAAACCGTTAATATTGTTGCACTGCTGAAGTTATTTTTGCGGTTTATAAATGTTACTCTATGTACCCTAATAGCCAAATTTAAGTTTCCCGCCACAACTTTTTAGTGAATTCAACGTAAAGGCATTAAAATAACTATGAATGTAGTACAAAATGGTGGGTAACTTTATGTTTCAACGTTGAAGTTACTTAGAATAATTGCGGGAAATTTAAATTTTGCTATTAGGGTACTTATGAAATGGATTGCTTTATTGTAACCTAGAGTCATGATATGAAAAGTTTAGATAGCATAGACTAGATTTAGAACGGATAATTCAAACTTTCTATTTAATTTCAGAGAAAATAAAGATAATAAATCAGCATCTATGGCAAATGTAAATTCCAGATTCAAGTTCGTTTTATAGCTACATGAACGTTTGCTGAAAAATGTTTACTTTTGGATGTGTCTAGTTTTGAAAATATACGATACAAATGTTCACCTAAACCCTTTAGCAACTTAGAACAAATCAACAATAGGTCAAAACAAAAATGGGTAAAAATTCGGGTAATTTTAAATATGATGCAGGTAAAATTGGGTAATTTAATCACAGATGGCGGGTGTTTGACGCACGTGGAGCTGGTAACACTGGAGTAGATAGAACATATTTGTAGCGGTGTTGAGAAGTGTTTTAGTGGTTAATAAATAGTGTTTTGACATTTTAAAATATAACTGTTGGTTTTAATATAATAACTTTACATATTTTATTTACTTATAATTTATTATTCTGTATTGTTTTAAGCAATAATTAGGTATTTAGAAAATTAAGTTTTAATTGCTATATAGTAACGGAAAAAGTATCTCTGTTATCGATTAGTTTATATAAGTAATTATTATTGAGTAATTATATACATGTATAAAAAGAAAATTATCGAATTGTTTGTTAATAATTATCATTTGTTTTGCATAAAGATTTGCGTTCATGTGCATATACGTCAAATAATTCTTTTGAAATCAATACTTACGACATATTAAAACATAATAATATAATTTATTTATCTATTTAGATTTCTACAACGGAACGAATCAGAAAAGAAAAATAAAGATTACACAAGTACGATCTATCAATAAAAGTAATTAACATCATACAGAAAGTAACATTGAAACAAGTTATGGGGAAAATATTATATTTATAGGTAATTTTACGAAAGTTGATCAAATAAGCTGTTAATATACGTCCGTTTAAGGCATACGAAAATTGAAATTTAGAAACGTTTCAAGTGAACTGTATAAAATTACTTTTATTAAAATTTAAAAACAGTTTATTTTCTAATAGACAGTAGTCGCACAGTCCATCAAGATCATGTTGCAGTTCGACACTATCCATTACCGACTGTACAGGTTTAAATATCTTTAAATCAACAACATATCGAAGGAAACGCGAGTTTTTTAAGGACTGGGATATACAGGTTAAAAAGTTAAGTAAGGTTTACAGAGGTTTTAGTGGTTTTCAACATACAATATATACAGTATCTCATAGAATAAAGAAATATGAAAAAAAAAGTTTATAATTTTGCGAACACCCTGTAAAATTCTTTAAATCAGGTCTATATACAGCACTCGATGCCAAATAGAGTGACTGTAACCGATTTCTGAAATTCGATCAAATAAGTACAACATACGTCGTTCCGTGCTTATTGTAACACCCTATATATATAAAGGTATATTAACAAAAAGGGCTACATAAACGCTGTAAGTCCTCTATTGAAGCTTTTTTCCGATCTAATTTTTAAATAGGTATATAAGTAGAAGATTTCTAGAAAATTTGTGTCATCCGCGATACGCATGTGTAAAATAAAACAAATGTGCAGATTAATTGTTTGATAACATTCACTTATTTAACAAGCAAATAACAAGCCTAAATTCTGAAACAAGATCCTGATTTATCGAATGCCGATTATACGAAACATTTCTTTTTAATCGAATTTTTCTTATTTCGAGGTTGACTTGTAAATACCCTATAAAATATTTAGTTGTTTTTTGTTTTTAATAGAATTAAGTCGTTAAGACTTTTTGTGGCACCATGGTAAGATTACGTTAAGTTTTTTTCTTTTTATCCCTGTGCGTTGTGACGCAAAAAAATTACGATCCAATGCGAAAATTTATGGAGAAACGCAATTTTTTTTTTTTTTGTTACCGACAAAGCTATTCCATGGAAGAACATTGTTTCTGTTGCTACTGATGGTGCACTATCAATGGTTGGTCGTCATTGTGGTTCTATAGCTCACTCTAAAGCGGCAATTGCCTGAGGTACTAGTCATTCACTGCGTGATTCACAGACAGCATTTAGTAGCAAAAAATCTGAGTCCTAGATTGCACCAATCTTTATAATATGTTATAAATGTTGTCCACAAGATTCGAAGCAATTCTTTGAACTCTCGGTTATTTGCTCAGCTATGTGAGGAGTCTTTACTCGGTTACTTCTGCACACTGAATTTCGCTCCAATTTCGCTGGCTATTTACATATTATCATATGTCACTCACTTGGACGCATTATACAAGGATTTTACTAAGAGGTTTGAGGATCTCTTAAATTTACAAATTCCTCAATGGATAATAAATCCGTACAATATCACAGATATGGAAGAAGCCAATCTAATAATGCAAGAAGAGTTGATCACCATCAGCACAGACGAGAAGCTTAAGCAGAAGTTTTGGTTGCAGCGCAACATTGAAACACAGTACCCTGCATTTATCATGATTTTCAGATATAGAACCATCCGTAAGAAAATAATACATAATCCTTCCACTTTTGATTAATAATTTCTTGGAAATTTTCATTGATCACATTCTGATGGGGACCAATAATCTTAATATTTCTGTTCCAGTTTTCATTAAAATCAATTTCCTGTCAAAGTCACTAACACGACTATTTTGACGTTTTCGAACTCTAGGCATTTTGTTACACTCGTAGAAGGACGCGCAATAACTAAACATTTCTGTACTAGTCAGCTCTCATAAACAGGATTCTTTTTTAAAAAAAAGTAAGAGATAATTTTTGTTCGCAAAAAATTATGAACGATAAAAAACTCACATTCTTACCATAGCTTGTTTTAAATATAGTCCTTTTGATGGCAAAAAAAGGCAAAGTTGAATAAATTATATTCTTTCTGGATGTAACACTTCTAAAATGTCACTGAGTATACAATGATTATTTATCTATTGGCGGACTTACTCTAAATCTAGACGTGGTGATTAAAGAATTTTCCACCCATTTTTACAACTGTTGTTTAAATAGAAAAAGAAAAAATAAAATAAAAGGTAGTATAACTATGAAAAACGTCTTTCAATATTCTCTGTATATTAATAATTGAAGGGCTTATTGTAAAAACATGATACACTTCACCAAAAATACTTCAATTTTAAATTCATTAGTAGTTAATTTTAGGCATTTTTCTTCAAACTTCAAACCTTGATAACTCATTTATTTTCATTTGTGGCATATATCAGTTATTACAATAATAAACCTTTCAATTCTAATCATCTAATTTAAATTTCGTTTCTGATGATATATGCTTATAAACTTATATTGTTTAATCATAATATACGGATATGTAAAATTCTAGATTATCTTGGCATATCTCTTAATTTATAACGCAATTTATTATTTGTGTGGAAAGATGACAACATATATATGGTTAATAATATTTCTAGGAAAATGTGATATACACAAAAGCGAATTCGATATATCCTTGAAACGTCACAAATATTAACTAATCCTCATGTCATAATACGAGTGAAAAAAAAAAAAGTTGCCAAACTCGAAAATTTCCGCGCAAATTAACTATTCGCGATTCAATTATTTCTGAACTTACTAGGTGCTTTTCGAAAGTCGAAAGGCGCTCCTTTAAGCGTCTGATTACGTACGTGCCCCAGGCCTACCAGCAAATTCGCGATATCCTTGAAATATGTCCCGGAAGAAGCGTGACTGGGATCCAACCATTCTACGGTGTCTGTGGTTCCGAATCCAGGTATTCTCGTTTCGACACCTTCCGCGTTCGAAGTCTTACGGGTGACATTGTCGTACATCAATCTAATATTGTCTACCCAACAGTCGATCACCACCGGCACTAAGAGTTCCAGATTCAACCAGAGATTGAAGTAATCGGTGGTGGTCTTGGCGCAGATGTAATGCACCGCGTCCGATTTGTTCAATTTAGCTTCCATCTGCGAACCCCCATCTCCGGGGACAAATATGAACGGATGCAGAGAGCCACTGATAGTTTTCGCAGCGAATATCAGCAAGAATAATATTTGCAGGTGAACTATTGTTCTCATACTTAATCGACGCAAAGGATAATACGCGCAACACACTAACGCTTCGAACTTCTTCGCTGCACTGTTTTATTTCACTTCTTGAAAGAGCGCCTTATTTCACAACATACCTCAGCTGATTCGATACGCGTCTCGATTGGCGAGTGATAACGCGGATGTGGGCTTGTGTAGGATTCCCTTTGTTTCGACGTCGGCTGTTGACATGGGACGATTCAAAACACATGGGTTTATTGCGTTATGATTCGTCCGATCAGCTGTTTTGCGAATTTCGAGGTTGGGCCTCCCAAAACAATAAGATAATGAAAACGTTTCGCGATTGTGTTGTTTATCTTATTATAATGTTAAATGAAATGCATTTGTCATCGCAAAGTCAATTTTTACGATAAATATTTTAACTAAAATTAATAAATAAATATTAACGTGCTGCCATCTATTAGTCGCTAGTCAATATATATGTATTTATAATATCTAACAGCAGGTGGCGTAATTAGCGTTTAAAGCATGTATTTATATTACTGAATTATAGATAGCGCCACAGTAAGTTTGATTGTTGATTTCCGTTATTGAAAAATAGAGGGCGCTGTATGTATTTTTGTTTAAGTTTGCGCCAGTAAATGGTGATTTTAATCACTAATTCTAAGGAAACTATGTTGCCTTTCAAAAAAAAATAATAATTACTGTACTACTATTACTATTTTGCCATTTTAGTTGTAGATATTTGCTTAATATTGAAACACAAGCGTTTGTCGGGTTATTCTTCGTCCGATCAGCTGTTTTGGGAATTTCGTCAATGGGCTTCCGAAAGCAATAGATTATGAATACGTTTGGCGGTTGTTATTTCATTTGCGCGTTATTCATACAATTATAATTAAAAATAAGTCAGTTTTTAATATGAATATTCTAATTTAAATAAAATTATAATAAATAAATATTAATGTGCTGCCATCTATTAGTCGCTTGTCAATATATATGTAATTTACACTATTTAACAGCAGGTGGCACAGTTGGCGTTTAAAGTGTGCATTTATATTACTGAATTTTAGATGGCGCTCGGAATATTTGATTTATTTAAATATAGATGGCGCAACAGCCAATTTGATTGTCGATTTCCGTTATTCAAAAATAGAGGGCGTTGTATGTATTTTTGTTTAAATTTGCGACAGTAAATTAGTGATTTTAATCACTAATGCCAAATATAATACTAGTATATTTATTATTACAATATATATTTATATTGTATTTGCTAATGCTAAAGAAAATATGTTGCCTTTCAAAAAAAAAAAAAATAATTACTGTACTACTATTACTATTTCGCTAACCTTATCTTTTAATCATTTCACAACATTTTTCGTAAATTGACTAACATTTATTATTGCTTAAAATCCGTTTTATACACATAAAAGATGCATTAAAAACAAATTGCTTTTTGTCGTTTCTGTGACAATTGTTAAGCTAAGATAATTTTTGTCTTATGGCAGGTTTCTGTAAATCATAAAAAGGCTGAACATGCCAGTTAGGTTTAGATTAAAATTCTCCTTCATAACAAGTGACCAGTTAAATAATAACATTCATATTTAATTCAAATTTTCAGTAATTTTCTACATTCTCGTCGCTAGGATAATTTAAATTTTGTATATTTACACTTTTAAACTATATCATATTAGCAATGTTTAATTGGAACTATCCAAAAAATAGTCTTTTAAATCTGCTCGCTCCAACCTCGGCTGTTGACTTGAAACGATTGAAATCACAGCACATTGAGACTACTTAAGCTTCGTTTTTACGGGTTGATTTGAGTCGAGCGATGATTGATGAATCGAAAACATGTCGAAAGCAAATTGAACATGTAAACAGACTTTCGTTTTGATCGTTCGACAAATAATTTGTTTCGATTAAACTAGAGACACTCACTACTTTTACCCAAGGATTGTCACCGAATCTATGATAAGCAATCATAGTTGTACATATAAACAACTAAAACCCTTGCTTGTTTCATGACTTCACCTAAAAATATTATGATACACACAACATAACCTACAAAATTGCAGAGAGGTAGGCAGATACCAATATGCAAAATTCCTTGGAAATTTATTAAAATTATGAGATGATATTGAACACTTTGGAACCCTATACAGGGCTGAAAGAGACGAATAGCTGTCACTGGTAGCTAAGAATCATAGGACTGTTTGTAACTTTAGTTGTGTGTTGTGCTAGTAATGTTTCTCTCAGATTTGTTTTCTTCTGGATACGAAATGATTTTTTTTATAAAAAAGATGTTTCAATAGTTCTTTGTTCATTTTTAAATGGTTTCGATAGTTTTCCGGATCTTCTCTAAATTCTCTAATGCTTCCAGAAGACAATTTGATACACCAAGAGCACTTCTACGCGAAATTCAAGACCGCGTCCACTATTCTCGCTTATTACTCTTTCTTTTTACTTTTTTCAGTAGTTCCTCCCATAATGCACAAGAAATTTGCACTCCTACAGTACTACTTCATTTGATGCCATTTTAGTTGTAGATATTTGCTCGATTGAAACACAAGCGTTTGTCGGGTTAGTATTCGTCCGATCAGCTGTTTTGGGAATTTCGACATTGAACCTCCGAAAGCAATAGGTTATGAATACGTTTGGCACTTGTTATTTCATCTGCGGGTTATTCATACAATTATAATGTTAAATGAAATGTGTTTGTCATGATAAAGTCAGTTTTTGAGATAAATATTCTAATTTAAATAAAATTATAATAAATAAATATTAATGTGCTGCCATCTATTAGTTGCTGGTCAATATATATGCAATTTACACTATTTAACAGCAGGTGGCGCAGTTGGCGTTTGAAGCATGCATTTACACTACTGAATTATAGATGGCGCTTCGAACATTTGATTTATTTAAATACAGATGGCGCAATAGTCAATTTGATTGTTGATTTCCCTTATTCAAAAATAGAGGGCGCTGTGTGTATTTTTGTTTAAATTTGCGACAGTAAATTAGTGATTTTAATCACTAATGCTAAAGAAAATATGTTGCCTTTCAAAAAAAGAAATAATAATTACTATACTACTATTACTATTTCGCTAACCATATCTTTTAATCATTTCACAACATTTCTCCTAAATTGACTAACATTTATTATTGCTTAAAATCCGTTTTATACACCATAGATAACCAAATAGAATGCAATGTCCCTAATAATAAAGTGAAACCGCGATTATAACGCCCTCTAATGTCAGTGGAGAACTATTGGCGGTAGAATTCAAAAATAGGTATATTTAATAATAGTTAATAATTTTAAGTTTTGCTGGTGAACGCGAAAAACGAGAGAAGTCGTTATCGATTAGCATTATAATCGTGTGGAAATCGAAAACTAACTTATCCCGTTTTTCACGTGCACCAGCGAAGTAATTACTACTGAAAAGGACAAAGAAAAAATAATAAATGCTTATTAATTACTTATATTTATTAAAAATTTAGGTAAAAGCACATACGAAACTAAAAATTCACGGATCCTAAAACCTAATAGCAAACCTGCAATAAATTTTCATTTTAATAGCATATTATGCATATTACTTACAAAAAAAAATTAAGAAACAAACACGATAGTAACAGAGGAAAAGTCCAAAACGCAAATAAACATAAACACAGCACCTAGCATAACACACGTTCAAAGGTTCAAACCGTTTAACACAACAGCCAGAAGCCATAAACCAGACAGTATGAGAGTACTATGGCAAATTACAAGTATGAAAAAATAACTGCAGACATGCTCCACTGTGCAAACTGATGACATTTGCCTCGACATGAAGATAGCATCTAGGCAACGTCACGGACATACGGCTAGAGACATCTATTGGTATGGGAGAATTGAGCCGCCATGACAGGTTTCCCTTTCTCTTATTAAGATTACATACCGTGTTATACACCTAAAAGATGCATTAAAAACAAAATGCTTTTTGTCGTGTCTGTGACAATTGTCATCAAGCTAAGATAATTTTTGCTTATGGCAGGTTTCTATAAATCATAAAACGGCTGAACATGTCAGTTAGGCTTAGATTAAAATTTACCTTTATAGCAAGTATCCAGCTAAATAATAAAATTCATATTTAATTCAAATTTTCAGTAATTTTTTTACATTCTCGTCGCTAGGATAATTTAAATTATGTACATTACATTTCTAAACTGTATTTTATTAGCAATGTTTAATTCGAACTATCCAAAAAATAAAGTCTTTTAAATCTGTTTGTTTCAATCTCGGCTGTTGACTTGAAACGATTGAAACCACAGCACATTAAAGCCGAATTCGATTGAGCACTACGGTCTTGTTTGGTCACTGTGACCTGGTCTACAGTGGTCATCTGTGGTCACACGTGTTATCAGTTAGTATTTGTGACGTCATAAATTTACAAATGTTTTAAGCGGCAAAAACTGTGTTTTTGTAACAACTATCACATAAGGCTTTTGTTAGTGTTAAATCAAAATAGTTTTCAATATCAAAGATAATATATATAAACGCGATACTGCTCACAATCATATAAAGAGTAATAATTCAGAGCGTCGTATGCAAGCAGCAATTGTATGTATTTGTAGGTTAGAAGAGAATATCTCCCAATATAAAAATAAGAACAGCTCTTATTGCAGTTGTTGTTGAAGAACTAACATCTATTTTCATAAACATACCCTCTTTAGTATTTTCAATTACAATAACTGCTGCCCAGACTACATACTAATTGCATTTGTTACCACATGTAATACGGAGGTTTAGACGCTCATCCGTCTTTGTGGATTCCGAGCGCGGTCTTAAAATTTGACAGACTCAAAATGACCAGGTCATCGTGGGACGTCATCAGTCTCTCAATCGAATCCGAGCGGTCTGTGGATCACGACTGACCACTAATGACCAATCTCAATCGAATTCGCCTTAAGACTACTTAAGGTTCGTTATTACGGGTTGATTTGAGTCGAGCGATGATTGATGAATCGAAAACATGAGAAAGCAAATTCAACACGTAAACTGATTTTCGTTTTGATCGCTTGACAAATAATTCCTTTTGATTAAACTAGAAACACTCACTACTTTTACCAAAGGATTGTCACTGGATCTATGATAAGCAATCAAGTTGTACATATAACAACTAAACCTTCTTGTTTATGACTTGACCTAAAAATATTTAAAATACACACAACATAACCTACAAAATTGCAGAGACGTAGACAGATACTGATATGCGAAATTCCTTGGAAATTTATTAAAATTATGAGATAATATTGAACACTTTGGAACCCTATACAGGGCTGAAAGAGACGAATAGCTGTTACTGGTAGTTAAGAATCATAGGACTGTTTGTAACTTTAGTTGTGTGTTGTGCTAGTAATGTTTCTCTCAGATTTGTTTTCTTCTGAATACGAAATGATTTTTTTTATAAAAAAGATGTTTCAATAGTTCTTTGTTCATTTTTAAATGGTTTCGATAGTTTTCCGGATCTTCTCTAAATTCTCTAATGCTTCCAGAAGACAATTTGATACACCAAGAGCACTTCTACGCGAAATTCAAGACCGCGTCCACTATTCTCGCTTATTACTCTTTCTTTTTTACTTTTTCAGTAGTTCCTCCCATAATGCACAAGAAATTTGCACTCCTACAGTTACTACTTCATTTGATGCCATTTTAGTTGTAGATATTTGCTTAATATTGAAATTGATATATTATCTCTGATTGAAACACAAGAGTTTGTCGGGTTATTATTCGTCCGATCAGCTGTTTTGGGAATTTCGACATTGAGCCTCCGAAAGCAATAGATTATGAATACGTTTGGCACTTGTTATTTCATCTGCGGGTTATTCTTACAATTATAATGTTAAATGAAATGTGTTTGTCACGATAAAGTCAGTTTTTGAGATAAATATTCTAATTTAAATAAAATTATAATAAATAAACAATAATGTGCTGCCATCTATTAGTTGCTGGTCAATATATATGTCATTTATACTTTTTAACAGCAGGTGGCGCAGTTGGCGTTTGAAGCATGCATTTCACTTACTGAATTATAGATGGCGCTTCGAACATTTGATTTATTTAAATACTAGATGGCGCAATAGTCAATTTGATTGTTGGTTTCCGTTATTCAAAAATAGATGGCGCTGTATGTATTTTTGTTTAAATTTGCTCCCGTAAATGGTGATTTTAATTACGAATTGTAAGGAAAATATGTGGGAAATTACTTTTCGGATTTCTACATTGCGTGTGATTCAATTTTGTAGTAAAATTCAAAGGATTAAAAAAAAATGAACCAATTCTATTTTGCTAACTTTATCTTTTAATCATTTGGTTCACATGAACACTTCCCTTATAGCCAAATTTAAATTTCCCGCAATTATTCTTAGTAACTTCAACGTTGAAACATAAAACTACCTACTATTTTGTACGGCATCAATAGTTATTTTAATGTCATTATGTTGAATTTACTAAAAATAGTGGCGAGAAATTTAAATTTGGCTATTAGGGTCGTTAGGGCCGTTTTACACCTAGCTATTTATTGCGCAATTTATTGGCCAATTTAAAATTTTACGTGTATAACAGGGATGAAATATGTGTCATACACGTAAAATTTTAAATTGGCCAATAAATTGCGCAATAAATAGCTAGGTGTAAAACGGGCCTTAGATGCGGAAATCGCAACATAATTTCTCATACATCGATCGACAATTATTATTGCCTAATTCGTGTTATACACATAAAAACAAACTTCTCGTTTGAAATTGCAGACTGCTATTACATTTACGAATCTAAGAGTGATATCCCATGGAAGTAAGTCATTACGTAAACGATAAAAAGATTACAGAACTAAAATGCATTATTATTGTATTAATTTAATCATTTCAAATATTAACACGTTTATAGTTTGCTAACGTTTATTGTTCAATCTTCACATGTAAACTAAACAAACTGGCTAAACAAACAATATGTGCTCACATATTGTATGTTTAGCCAGCTTGGTATCAATTGCTAAGCTAAAATGATTTTCCTTGTTTGCTGTAATTCTCTGTAAATCAAAGTCAATGATAGTCGATAGCTTCCGACTTGAGATTTAAATTTTTAATATCTACTTTAATGCTAGTAAAATTAGTCAAGTATCTTCTCCAGTAATACATTAAACAATATTACCTATTATATATAATGAATATAAGTATAGTTTGTAGTTTAGGTTGTGCAGAGTCATCTATAAGTGAATATTGAAAGCACGCGTTTGTGGAATTTGCTTTGATAAATTATTATATGTTTAGATTGTATTATAAACGTAATAGTTTTTCAAGAATTTTAATAGGAATCCCCCTTATTATTATTTTATTGAATTAAAGAAAACATTTTATTTTTATCTAATAAATAATAAATTTGTAATAAAGGTCAAGTTTAGGCTATTGTATTACAGATGGCAGTGCATGACCGTTAAAGTTTTACGTTAAACTTGGGTTATTAGATTATAGATGGCACTGCGTGACCGTTGAGCTAAATATATTAATTTTAATAATGGAAATCTTTCGTCTATGCTATAATACAATACCATTGTATTAATTTTATTCATCAATAAGTTCCTTCAAAATGCTAATGTATGAGAACAATATTATATATATATCCTGTACTAACATTTATGTATATTTGATTAGCGGATCAATTCAGTGCGTTACCATTCTAGACACGACGGTAAAACATTAATCAAGCCAGGGTTATGTAAAATCACGGTCACATTTTGAATTATACTCGCTTACCTCTTACGCATTACTTATCCCCCGCCTTATTTACATATCACACCTTTTTCGTCGAATTAATCTTGCCGACCTGAGATTATGTCAGCCCAGACGGCATTTATTCTTTTATTTTATTATTATTTTCCTTTTTCAAACGTTCGGTTTACACATTCACACGTCCTGGTTCTTTCTCAGGTCCTTCTGGAGACATCACACGGAATTCCTCTGCACTACAACAGATACAACAATAAGCGTTCGGGCATTGAAGAGATGTAGTATAACATTGTAAATAGACTAAAACGTCCTAGAGCCGATGAAGATTGAATCGTTTCGAGCGATTCTTTTTCACTTTTCGGTGCGGCACAGTGCTGTATATGTTGGTCGCTTTATTATTATTGTTATGATTATGAGGTGAGACAGGCGCATTCTTTCCTAGTTATTGTGTTTTTAAATAAGTCTTTGTTGATTTTCCCACGGACGCTATTGTGCGCCCTGCGAGATGCCCTAACAAAAGGAAATAGATTTTGTAGGTTGTGTGTGTGGATGCCATACATGGTGTGTATGACAATCGCTGCTAATGCCGTGGAGATTGAAAAAGACGAAAAATGAATAGTGTTGTCTTTCTAAACTTACAATATGTATGTACATACATACATAAGAGATATATAGGTTAAGTTGAATAGTAATCAGCTATTTTGCGAAAATGATACCTTATTAAGAAGTACAAAGATTCAAAATGATTGTCAATTCCGCTCCTATAGATAGTAACAGAGTGTAGGTATATGCCGCGTGTTTGTAATGAAGGTTTGAACTAAGTCAGTGTTGGAACATAAGAAAATAAACGGATCTGTCATAAATAAGGAAACCCTAACCTGTATTTGAACTCGCATTATATAAACGACTATGGATTGGTGTTTCTGCTTGTAAAAATGAAATGTAATTAATTTAACTTTACTAAATTATGATTTTACAATTCAGTACTAACTGGTGTTTAACTAAATTTATTTATTACTTTAAATTATAACATACAATTAGTATAATTATTAAGTGACAAAACTGCATCTCTCAGTTCTTCTATGGTATGCATGCGGTTTCTATAGATCCTATTTTTAGATAGCCGAACATGAAGTAATCTAATGGGGTTAGATCAGGCGATCTTGGTGGCCATCTTTGTGCTCTAACGAACCTGTCAGCAAAAAACTGTTGAATATATTGGCAGGTTTGTCGAGCAGTATGTGCTGGAGCATTATCGTGCTGAAAATAACTTGCTTCAAGCTCGTTTTCTTGTAACTCTGCAATAAATAATTCCAACATCTGTTGGTAACGTTGGGCTGTTACAGTTTCCTCGAAGAAAATTAGCTCTATTATTCGTTGCCTAGACATAGCTAACCAAACTCCAACTTTTACGGGATGCAATTGCGTTTCTCGAAATTCGTGTGGATTTTCTGCAGACCAGATACAATAGTTTTGTAAATTGATAGAGTCTGTTAGATAAAACCAGGCTTCATCCGAGAAAAATGATTTGTTTAGCAAGTCATCGTCCCTTAAATTGTTATTAACCAATGACAATATTCCAATCGCCTATCGTGATCTAATGGTAATAATTCCTGTACCGTAGAAACTTTATAGGGATAAAAATGTAACTTTCCTTTAACAACTCATTGCGCTGAAGTGTATGATAGCCTATAAAATTATAAAATAATAAACTATTTCACTTAATGTTAATATTGATTGTTTACCTGTTTGTGAGCTATTACCACAGATAAATCCCTTATTTTCTTACAGTATTCAGAAATACTATTGTTGGTGATATTAGATGTAAATATAAACGATTTGAAAAAAATTATAAGATAAATAATGAAAGATACTACAACACGCACGCCAATGTCGCTAAATGTCAAGAAAATTCATTTAATGTATGAAATTTGTATGTAGCTAACTTCGCCCATTAAATTGGTAATAAGTATAGATAAATTTTTCCGGAAAACAGTTTCTTACGACAATCATTTTGAATTACATGGTATTTATGTATGTTTATCTATATTTATTATTCTTGTTAAATCGGAGATATTAATACTAATTTTACGGGCCGAATTGAGGTTAGAGTTTTCCTGTAAATTTTTTTATGGTTATCAAGAAAGAACTAGCTATAAATAATGATCATTTACAAACGGTTCAGCCTGGGAGTGGAAACTTACTGTACTATTTTGTCCACAATGTTGCGCGCTTCTAACTTCAGCTTACCGAATTCCAACTAATCTGTAATCGATACATTTAAATGGGTTTTGTTATATACTTTTAATATTCAACATTTTTGTTTGGATATATACCAACTATTTCATAACTATAGTAGAACAATTTGTAATAATTATACCATTACAGTCATGAATAGAGACCGGATTATATGCAAAGTGCATATATTTTATTTTTTTGCATATCTTTAATTATAGTCTATATGTAGACGTATTACACTAATTGAAGTTAATTAGCCCTAATTAGTGATTGCATATATTCCATATTTAGGCATTTCTACGCATATTTCTACAAAAGTTGCATATATTGCATATTTAAGCTTTTTCTTATCCTTTCTATTAGTAAAAATTCCTAGTAATTCCTAATGTAGATCGACAATCGACAATTCTCAGAGCGATAAATCTTTTACATTGGTTTCTCTAATACTTTTTTCCAAGAACTGCACGTGTTTAATTTCGCCTATAGCAGAAGGGATGTGGTAAATACGTTTTATTATTATTAATTCCCAAATAAATTGTTCATTCATTGAATATCTTTGAGCGAAACAGCATGTAATTGTGTTACGTTTTTAAATACTGTGCGTACATACAATGAGTATAGCGAACAAAATTTCTTTATGGATTAAGCCATATCTTGAACTGGTAAAGGATGGCGACAAAATATTTTCTCGACCCTGCAGTAAACTGATGGTAAGTTTAATTTTACTAAAAGCTTTACAATTGTTTTTAAATTCTTTAACTTATGATATAAAATGACAATTGTTGTTGTAGGTGTCTTCTGAGAGAAAATACCTGATTGATCAACACGCTAAAACTCCATCACATATTGGACAATGTGAAAAACTAAAGCGATCCGCATGTGTGCAGCAATCTATACGTCAATGTGTAGCATCAACTTCACGAAACTCAGAATAAGAAGAATATAATACGGATCTGTGTAACGCATTAATTTCGTCTAACATACTAATAGCAAGATTAAACAATGTTAATTTGAAATCATTTCTGCAAAAATATTGCAAACATAATATACCTGACGAAAGTACCTTCGAAAAAAATATGTCATATCTTGTTACCAGCAAACAATAGCAGAAATTCAATAATTCGTAGGGAATAATTTTATTTATATCATGGTAGATGAAAGTACGGATAAGTGTGGCCGTTATATTGCCCATTTGTTAATAGGAATTCTTCATGAAGATATTGTAGGTAAATCATATTTCATTTATTGTAAAGAACTTCAAAAAAAACAAATAATGTGACAATTGCCCAATTCGTTCAAGAAGGTTTATCAAATTTCTTTTTACCTGGAAGTATACCTTGTGAAAAAATTTTACTAATGTTGTCCGACGCTGCACCATACATGATAAAAGCCGCGCAAAATTTAAATTTTTTTTATAGTAACATTATTCACACCACTAGTTTAGCTCATGGGTTCAATCGTGTAGCCGAAAACAAACAGTAGGAATCAATTCCCTTTGATTAATGATTTAATTAGCAATGTCAAAAAAGTATTTTTAAAAGCACCTTTATGAATCCAATTTTATAAGGAGCGACTTCCCGGTGTTAAGTTGCCTCCTGAACCGATTATTACGAGATGGGGTACATGATTAGAGGCTGCAATTTTTTTCGCCGATAATTTTGAAGGAATAAAAAAATTTAATTCTTGAAATCACTGCTGACTGCATTGCTCTAGAAAACTGTAAAAAGATAGTAACATGAACAGAATTGCTACAAAACCTTTTGTATATTAAATCAAATTATAGCTTTGTTTCAAGTTCCATTCGTAAAGTAGAAACGTAAGGGATGTCGCTCTCGGAATCAGTCGAAATAGTAGACGAATTTGATATGCTATGTAAGAAGGTTAAGGGTACAATAGGTAATTCTATATACGATAAATTTAAAAAAGTGATAAATAAAAATGCGTGGTATTTGAAATTGAAGTAAGTTAAGAAAATTTTGGAAGGTGAAACAGTAAACGATTTCGACTTTAATTTTAGTTTAGAATGTATTGCAAAGTTAAAAAATGCACCATACATTACATCTGTGGACGTTGAAAGAAGCTTTTCTATTTCGAAACATATGTATTTTGATAGAAGACAACACTTTCTTTTACACAATTTTGAAAAACATTTATTTATAAATTGTTTTAGAAATATGTTGTGAAAAAATTTTGTGCAATAAAGTTAATGTTTAAATTTCTGCTCTTATTTATTTTATGTAAAAATTTTGCATATTTTCGCAATTTTTTTGCATATATGCCCCAGGTTTATGCATATTTTCTCAAAAATCGATGCATATATTCCAGTTTTTCTTTGCATATAATCCCGTTTCTAGTCATGAAATATCTGCATTTCACATATGATTAAATTTGGGTATAAATACCTATTAATAATGTATTATAATGTAGGTTCTTATTGGAGAAATTCTTGTTTAAATAATTTATTTTAAGAGAAAACTGACTTTGTTTTTTTTTTTTTTGATTGAATGAAATTTTCATTTCATTAACAATTTCTGCTAGATAAATATTTGAAATTTGAAGTATAACATAATTTAAAAATAGCGGGTAATTTTAAATCGGCTTTATAGTTATGTAAACAAGATACTAACCTCAAAATTTTATCTTAGTTGACGTTCACCTCTTTTAAATTTGACAACCACTATTCAGTAGCCATATAAATTAAACAGATATAAAAAGCAATCTGATCGTGAGATAATCTTATTTAAACATCGAATTTACATTCTTTTAACATCGAACTGATAATCTAGATTTAATACATACACAACATGTTCTTCGACGCTATTTGAGGTTATTCTGTGTTTGTGTCAGTGCTTTGGTCCGTGCGATGGGACGTCAACTTCTGACACGATTTGTGTACGAGTCATTCGTTCGAGGAGATGGAAATTACTTCTCGTGTTTAACTGTCGCTTCGGATGTCAAGCTTCGATACACGTGATATTATTGAAATAAGTTTTTGTGATAAAAAGCGAAGCGGATTTAATTATTTTCTCTGGTCGGCGATTTTTGACGTTCGATACGGAGCAGTGGAACAGTTAAGAAATAACCGGGAAAAGATGTTGAGACTGTGTGAGACGTTCATTGTGGCGTGCTAAATTAATTATCCAGTTCGGAATCGGCAATCGATGTGTGTACACGATCGGATAAAGTGGTTTTTAAAGTCGGCGTTATCTTGCTACGTCGGTTAGCGAATTTTCTAACCTAATAGAATGACCATGTGTGGTCTATTCCCGTTATAGGTTAGGTATATCGGCGAGCGACAAAGAGTATATAGGAGATAGGATGGACGTATTTACACCTGACTTGGCGGTTATCGCGTTACAGTTTATTGCTCGAGAGTGTGTGTGCTAAGGAGGGAAACGGATTTTTAAGCACCATTTTATCGGCTCCTTTTATAATACGGCCCAACGTTGCGTCGTACGTGAATATCGTACGTTGTACTTAAGCTGTAAGCGCGTTTTTATGGATTAAGTATGTGCTATGTGTGGTAGTTTTAAGAGCGTAAGAACTTTCTTGAGTGGCGCGTAACCTAATTAGATAAAATCGTGAAGTGGCGGGTGTAATTTTAGAACATGACTCAAAAATATCGTTTGCCTCGCTTAGTTCAAACGGAGGCACAAAATCCTAAGATTTTAATGAACACAAACATATAAATAATCTTTTTAACAGGTGGTAAATAGGTTTCCCTATATACAGGGTGTTTCAGTGGAAAGGAATTCCTCTATAACTCATACACGAAACAGACAATGGAAAAAAGTTTTTATGAAATTGTTGTAGGTAGAGATCGGATTTATGCCAAAGTGCATATATTTTTTTTTTGCATATCTTTAATTATAGTCTATATGTAGACCTATTACACTAACTGAAGGTTAATTGCGCTAATTAGTGATGCATATATGCATATTTAGCATTTCTACGCATATTTTTACAAAAGATTGCACTACATTGCATATTTTAAGCTTTTTCTTATCCTTTCTATTAGTAAAAAATTCCTAAGTAATTCCTAATGTAGATCGGCAACCGACAATTCTCAAGAACGATGAAATCTTTTATATGGTTTCTGTAATACTGTTTCCAAGAACTGCACGATTTAATTTCGCCAAGCAGAAGGGATGTGGTAAATACGTTTTATATTATTAATTTCCAAATAAACTATTCATTCATGAATATCTTTGAGCGAAACAGCATGTAATCGTGCTACGCTTTTTAAATACTGTGCGTACATACAAATGAGATGCGAACAAAATTTCTTTATGGATTAAGCCATATCCTGAACTGGTAAAGGATGGCGACAAAATATTTTGTCGAGCCTGTAGTAAAACTGGTAAGTTTAATTCTTACTAAAAGCTTTACAATTGCTTTTAAGTCTTTAACTTTTGATATAAAATGACAATTGTTGTAGGTGTCTTCTGAGAAGAAAATACCTGATTGATCAACACGCAAAAACTCCATCACATATTGGAAAATGTGGAAAACTAAAGCGATCCGCATTGTGTGCAGCAATCTATACGTCCAATGTGTAGCATCAACTTCACGAAACTCCAGAACAAGAAAGAATATAATACGGATCTGTGTAACCGCATTAATTCGTCTAACATACCATTAGCAAGATTAAACAATGTTAATTTGAAATCATTTCTGCAAAAATATTGCAAACATAATATACCTGACGAAAGTACCTTACGAAAAAATTATGTCACATCTTGTTACCAGCAAACAATAGCAGAAGTTCAACAATTGGTAGGAATAATTTTGTTTATATCATGGTAGATGAAAAGTACGGAAAGTGTGGCCGTTATATTGCCCAGTTGTTAATAGAAATCTTCATGAAGATATTGTAGGTAAATCATATTTAAGTTATTGTAAAGAACTTCAAAAAAACAAATAATTGGACAATTGCCCAATTCGTTCAAGAAGGTTTATTAAATTTCTTTTTACCTGGAAGTATACCTTGTGGAAAAATTTTACTAATGTTGTCCGACTCTGCACCATACATGATAAAAGCCGCGCAAAATTTAATTTTTTTAATATTCATACCACTTGCTTAGCTGATGGGTTCAATCGTGTAGCCGAAGACATTAGGAATCAATTCCCTTTGATTAATGATTTAATTAGCAATGTCAAAAAAGTATTTGTAAAAGCAACTTTACGAATCCAATTTTATAATGAGCGACTTCCCGGTGTTAAGTTGTGTCCTGAACCGATTATTACGAGATGGGGTACATGGTTAGAGGCTGCAATTTTTTTTGCCGATAATTTTGAAGGAATAAAAAATGTAATTCTTGAAATCACTGCTGACTGCATTGCTCTAGGAAACTGTAAAGAGATAGTAACATCAAGAGAATTGCTACAAAACCTTTTGTATATTAAGTCAAATTATAGCTTTGTTTCAGGTTCCATTCGTAAACTAGAAACGCAAGGGATGTCGCTCTCGGAATCAGTCGAAATAGTAGACGAATTTGATATACTATGTAAGAAAGTTAAGGGTACAATAGGTAATTCTATATACGATAAATTTAAAAAAGTGATAAATAAAAATGTGGGGTATTTGAAATTGAAGAAAGTTAAGAAAATTTTGGAAGGTGAAACAGTAAACGATTCGACTTTAATTTTAGTTTAGAATGTATTGCAAAGTTAAAAAAAATGCACCATACATTACATCTGTGGATGTTGAAAGAAGCTTTTTTATTTCGAAACATATGTATTTTGATAGAAGACAAAACTTTCTTTTACACAATTTTGAAAAACATTTAATTATAAATTGTTTTAGAAATATGTTGTGAAAAAATTTTGTTCAATAAAGTTAATGTTTAAATTTCTGCTCTTATTTATCTTATGTAAAAATTTTGCATATTGTCGCAATTTTTTTGCATATATGCCCCAGGTTTATACATATTTTCTCAAAAATCGATGCATATATATGTGCATATATTCCAGTTTTTCTTTGCATATAATCCAGTCTCTAGTTGTAGGGTTATCATTTCTGTACAGCGTGAAATTATCACCAGTTATTAATAGGAATTCAATAATGGATGTTTTATTAAAAAAATGAGATATCTCCAATCGAAGTCGTCCGAGTTTCCATTTTAGTGACAAGCATCCAGTATATTAAAATTGAGGTATAAACACACCTGAAAGTGTTGAAAATATTTCTAGCAAGTTATCTTATCAGCTTATCCTGCCAACTTAAGCTTAAAAAAGTTCAGAGATATTTGAACATATGATAGATTTTCTTTTAAAATACCTATTTAATTTGTGGTTTACGATATCTTTTGCTGTAAATTAACATTAGCACAATAGTCAGCGTTACCTGAGAATAATAGCTTTAGATTTACACGTAGCGAGATTCTTTAATAAGATGTGTTTAAAATTTTATTTTTAAGGAGTAATCACAGACGGCGATTTTTCGGATAGTAGAATATACCTAATACCTGCATCATTTTCAGGTGCATTCATTCAAATTTATTCTTAAAGCGAGGTAAAACGGCTACGCCAGTACAGCACTTAATGTTCAATCCATTGTTCGTGTGCTCCAAGTTTCGAGTTACCAAAGAGCGCAAGGTTAACCATTGTGCGTCTCGTATTTAAAAGATGTGAAGTCCTTTGTGATGTGAATTGCGTGCGTCCAATAGCATCGGCCTTACATGTATTTTTTGGGTGTACGTAATCTTGAATGGTAACGAAGCACAGGTAGTACATTGTCGTTTATGTTTACTTCTTAATTCTTTTTTCTTTTTCTTTATAGTTGTATTTAAACACTTTCTGTTCGTCACAGAAACCAGGCTTTGTTATACCTAAGGAGTTTTTGTAGTTTTTTTTCTTCAATAGTGTGGGTGATTATGGGTAGTTTTGTGTAGGTCAGGTAAAAATTTTAAACGAAAAGCATATCTTCTCTATATATGAAACACAAAAATGAAAAATAGTAATTTGAAGAAAACTGTCATAAGTTTCAAGATCATTAAATAAACGTATTAAAATCGTGCAAAGCAATAAATAGGTAATAACGAGTTTAAAATTATTATTTCAAGATCATATGTTATATTGAGAACTTATAATGTTCGTACATCTAGTAATAAAAAGGGGGTTTTGTTTCTTGCTAGAATTGACAAAATCAAAGTAGGAGGATAGTTCATTGACTTCTATACTACACTGAGAAAAATGGGCTAAGTAAAGCGTTTACTTGATAAAAAATTATTTACAATAGATAAAATTTTACTTGGAATTATTCTTGTTAATTGATACCTGCAACTAAACCCAGTTTTCTGAACGCAAGTTCTTACTGTAAATAGTGCTTTTATTAACGGCTATTACACAGCGTACCTGACAAATTTGTGGTAAGTAACGTATTACTTATGAGTACTGGTACTATATCTAACTATACAGCACATGCTTAGTAGAAGTAACAACAATGCTGATCGCTATTAAACTCATGTATTTTCTTAAATAGGTAACAATTTGCCACAACTATGATTATTTGAGTTTTGCTGCCACCCCGTGATTGTTTTACTATTCCTGATTGGCTAATGCGGAGGAGTAATAAAATAGTCCCTGAGACTGCTACGCGGCTAGCGTGAAGTAAGAGTTACGGACGTGGGAAAAGGTCGTCGAAAAAGAGTGGCCAAGGAGTACGGCCATTGTAGGCCAGTTGGAACGCAAATATATTAAAAATACCGGGTGGGCCCATCCGTATAAAGAATCCCAGCGAAAGAAGAAGTCCCGAGCATATAAGCAATCGGATGTTTCAAAATTGTAGTTTTAAACCAATTGGTGGGATATTTGAATTCCTCATCATTGTGGTGATATCTGCGCCCGCTGGTGAAGTTAAAGTGTGGATGCCGTCGCTACCTGAGTGACAGTCCAAGTGCCACCTACAGTTAGGGATACCACGACGAAGTAGCCGTTTTCGAGGCGATCACCGGACATAATCTCCACGTACGCCGACAGAGGATCAACTCGCCGAGACAACGCCCAATGCAAAGAACCAACAGAAACCGCAAGTTTACCGCCTAGGTATATTATTTCTTTGTTTGTTATTAGTTGTAACTTCAAAGCCATATTTTTCTTTGTCCTTTGTTTAGATTTCAATAATTTCAATAACTAAATAACGTTTCAAGGGGGGCCCATTTACTTTATCTTTTATTATTGCTTTGTTCATTTTTTTCATTATTAAGGAATATATTTGATGAGTCATTACGTTGTAAATTGTTTAAAAAAAAAAGCTGTTGTTAAAGTGAAACCAATATCTTTCATTCATATCAGGTAGTTACTGTGTTTGTCCTATACAAAATAAAACTATTACTAATAATACTGCTTTTTATTTAAATTTATATTAAATATTCACTAAACTTCCTCGTTTCCTGCGCTACCCATTAGTTGAACAATAAATTTAAAGTAAGTACCATGTGATTCAAAATGATTGTCGTAAGAAAAAACTGTTTTCCGGAAAAAATTATCTATACTTATTACCAATTTAATGAGCGAAGTTAGCTACATACAAATTTCATACATTAAATGAATTTTCCTGACATTTAGCGACATTGGCGTGCGTGTTGTAGTAGCTTTCGATTATTTATCTTATAATTTTTTTCAAATCGTTTATATTTACATCTAATATCACCAACAATAGTATTTCTGAATACTGTAAGAAAATAAGGGAATTTATCTGTGGTAATAGCTCAACAAACAGGTAAAAAATCAATATTAACATTAAGTGAAATAGTTTATTAAATTTTATAATTTTATAGACTTATCATACACTTCAGCGCAATGAGCTGTCAAAAGAAAGTTACATTTTCATCCCTATAAAGTTTCTACGGTAGAGGAATTATTACTATTAGATCACGATAGGCGATTGGAATATTGTCATTGGTTTAATAACAATTTAAGGGACGATGACTTGCTAAACAAATCGTTTTTCTCGGATGAAGCCTGGTTTTATCTAACAAGCTATATCAATTCACAAAACTATCGTATCTGGTCTGCAGAAAATCCACACGACAGAAACGCAATTGCATCCCGTAAAAGTTGGAGTTTGGTTGTCCAGGCAACGAATAATAGGGCCAATTTTCTTCGAGGAAACTGTAACAGCCCAACGTTACCAACAGATGTTGGAATTGTTCATTGCAGAGTTACAAGAAAATGAGCTTGAAGCAGGTTATTTTCAACACGATAATGCTCCAGAACATACTGCTCGACAAACCTGCCAATATCTTCAACAGTTTTTTGCTGACAGGTTCGTTAGAGCACAAATATGGCCACCAAGATCGCCTGGTCTAACTCCATTAGATTACTTCATGTTCGGCTATCTAAAAAATAGGATCTATAGAAACCGCATGCATACCATAGAAGAACTGAGAGATGCAGTTTTGTTACTTAATAATTATACTAATTGTATGTTATAATTTAAAGTAATAAATAAATTTAGTTAAACACCAGTTAGTACTGAATTGTAAAATCATAATTTAGTAAAGTTAAATTAATTCCATTTCATTTTTACAAGCAGAAACACCAATAGTCGTTTATATAATGCGAGTTCAAATATAGGTTACGTTTTCCTTATTTACATCTTATTTATGACAGATCCGTTTACTTTCTTATGTTCTAACACTGACTTAGTTCAAACCTTCATTACAAACACGCGGCATATACCTACACCCTGTTACTATCTATAGGAGGGATAGGAGCGGATTTGACAATCATTTTGGATCTCTGTGTATATTATATTGTAGCAAACCATTACCTTCTATATATTAGGTATTTAGTTAACGTACATTAATGATACTCTTTCCTTATCACAAGTAATCTAAATAGCTTGTATTAATTATGGAGGTGTGATAGCTGTTATAGAATAGTTCACTCATAGCAATACACCTACTACTTGAGAAGGGCAAATCTTTGCTTACTCCAACTACATATATTCTTTGGCTTAACTACTTCAGTTTAATTATCATAAGTAACTTCATAAGTTACCGGTATGAAGCAGACCGTAAGTAATCTATGCCTTTATCCCCTATCCAGCTGAACTTTTTACTTATGATAATTGTATTTTTATTTATGATTATTAAATTTTTTAGTGTAGTGCTTTCATAAACTGTTCAAGAATCGACAAATTAGAATCTACTAATGTCTCAAATTGTATATGAAATTTTCTAGGAACAATGTCGGTTCGTGGCTGTTTACATCCTATTTACATCAAAAACTTTCCAAAGCATTTTAAGAACTGTGTGCAAGTGATACTCTCATACTCATCGCGTTAGTTCCAACATCTACAGCTTTAGGGCATTTATCGGAGCAGAACCTGTGCAGAAAAGCCCCCCGACTAAACAACAGACGAAAAACATCAATTAGCCAACTCGTATGCAACATCTGTTGCGCACCTACGCGCATCCCGAGCAGGCTAATCTAGAATAAGGGCATTCCGATACCGACACACAAGTTGAAGACGACATGTGTCGCGTGACGAAGACCGCAGTAAACGCCAACAGGTGTCATCCAATTAAGGAATCTCTCGCCGGAGCCCCATCAGGTAGATGCCGGCCACCTCACCAGCAACGACAACCGACGGGCAAAAACAAAGCGAGACGCCGCAAAAGATACGCAGATAACAAAGCGATGAAGATGACCATCACTTTTCCACTACCAGAGCTCGTTCCGATCCGGACAACTGGCTCCTCTAATATCCTCGTCCTACGCGCGTCCGTGCGCACAGATGGCGCTGTAGTCGTCGGTCGACGGTAAGGCACGTGACGGCATAAATAACTTTCGTTCAATTAATAGCGGGGGACTTTTAATTAAACGATGCGTCCGTATTTATTGTTTTACCCTATGTCTCTTTCTAACAGGATGAGAAAGAGAATATAACGATATGTGAAGGCTAGAGCGAGAGGAGAGTATTTTTGGAACTATGGTTCTGGAACATACGGGGTGCGGTAAGTCATATGAGTTATGGTACTCATTTGTTACTTCTAACGAATTTAGATTAATATTTGATAGTTAGGAGTGTGTTTCGCTCGGTGGTCCTTCTGTTATTGCGGTTTTTATAATTCAATTTTGGATCCTCACCTCAAACTGGTGCTCCCAGAAAGCTTTAATAAAATAGAATTCAGATGGAACGATAAGATATTACCACCAAAGTTTACTACTCAAATAAAATACAACCACACTGTAAAAAAAATTGCAGTAAAATTGCATGTAAAATCGTTGGTAACAAAGTTGCCTACAATTTTACAGGTAAATTTGCTTCATAAGGTAAAATTTCCACCATCTAGTAAATATCACATGCTGATGTGTTTTTCAAAGATTGTACTGTAAAATTCGTATGTAATGTTTATATGAACTCTATATTTACCGAACACTAAAGTAATTTTCATATGTATTTTTTTTAAAGAGAGCAAGCAACTTACCTAATTCTTTTATAGCACCTAATAGGTCATACTGAATCGCTCAACCAGGGATGAAGAATAAACACGCTTACACGAAACCTACGATTGTTTGTGACGTACGTAACATTATTGAGACAATAATAAGTTCGACAAACGAATAGAATTACCTACGCGCACAGATAAATAATCCAATAACCAATCACATTGCGGCGTATGAATTTCGTATTTTCCATGATATCTATAGTTTTACCCGAAAATTCAAGTAAAAACAAATAAATATAAAAGATCCTCATATTTTTACAGCAAAATTAATAGTTCACTAGTAAAATTACTTTTAAAGTGCACTAAATCCCCAAAGAATGTAATTTTTCCACTTTAAGTAAATTTTGAGGGTATGTTTTTTCCTGTATTTTCCTTTTGAATTTTTTGTTACTCTAAACTTACATGAAAAAGCTATAAATTTTACCGATATTTCTTTTTCCATGTTAAATCCTAGAAAAAACATGTAAAACAAATTTACATGATTTATTGTGGTAAATTCACAAATTTACATTATATTCCTGATTTACCATGATGGCAAAATTACTGTAATTTTTTACAGTGCAACATACTGGGTGAGTTTTTTATCTTGAGACAACGGAATATCTCTAAAACACTGCATCAAATCAAAAAAAAAGATCTTAATAAGATTTGCTATAATGTTGGGGGCTCACTGAATGGTGCCGAACTCGATTTCCCCCTCCCTTAGTGGGAGGGGGGCAACTTTGAAATCTGAAATGGGAACCTCCATTTTGTATTGAAGATTCGGATTCTACGCCATCAAGTATGTAGTTTTTGTTTGTTGAAACTTTTTTCGATTCGTAACAGATTGCGCTGTAATCGCAAAAAAAAACATGATTGCAAACGTCTAGAAAAGATACACAAAAAAGAGAAGCAAGCAAACATGATTTTGTGTTTTTTTTTTAATTTTAACATTAAATAACATTTCAAAAAGCCATTCAACAACGAAGAACTTTACTTTATCATACCCATTTCAGAAAATGTGTTCGAAAATGTGCCCTTCCACTTCGATACATTTATTTATTCGCAATTGAAATGATTTCACGTAACTGAGAAGTGTTTCCGGCGTAATCCTTGAACAAGCGTTGGTGATTCGCTTAATCATGTTTTCCCTCGTGGTTGGCACTTCTGTATAAACTTCACAGACTTTAAGTGGCCCCACAAAAAGAAGTCAGAGGATGTAAGATCTGGCGATCTTGCAGGCTAAGACACTGGACCACCTCTTCCGATCCATGGACGATTGTAGGCTCGATCTAATACTTCTCGTGCTATTCTTGAAGAATGTGCTGGACAACCGTCATGTTGGAACCGCATTGTTTGTCATACGACCAAGGGAAGATCTTCAAATAACCCTGGAAGTTCGTTCTGCAAGATGTTTCGATATTTTTCACCATTTTAGTTTCCATCGATGAAATATGGACCAATAAATAAGCTTATTGCCAATTATTCCACACCAAACATTTACGTTCCAAGGATGCTGATGTTCAACTTACCGCAATCAATGGGGATTTTCGATACTTCAGTAATGCATGTTGTGCCGATTTACGGTACCGTGATTTGTGAATGTGGCCTCGTCAGAAAATAATACTCGAGCAAAAAAATTGGGATTATCTTATATCCATTGAAGCGGCCATTGACAAAATCGCACTCGATTTTGAAGATCAGAGTATATTGTGTTTTCAGAGAATTTACTCTTATGTTCTAACCAACAAGATTTAATTCATTTAAATATATAGGGTGATTCTTAATATATGCGACAAACTTTAAGAGCTGATTCCTGGGGTTATTTTGATCATAAAAGTTCATATGAGTATATGTCCAAAACGGTTTAGTTTTAAAGTTATTGAATGTTCAATAATAAATTATGAACTATGACTAACACGATATAATATCACAGTTGGTTCTTCAAAAACTATTTGTTGAAAGGGAATTGTTTATTTGTCATTTCAATATTTGTCAATAGATGTCAGAGTATTCATTCAGTTTATTGCCAGTTTCTGTTTTCTAAAATGAATTACACGAATGCTGAGATGTGTGATATGCATTTCGTTTACGGTCTTGCCAATGGAAATTCGCGTGCTGCTAGACGTCTTTATGAGGAACGATACCCGAACCGCATTATCCCATATCATTTAATATTTGCCCGTCTTCATCAACGTCTTAGTGAAACGGGAAATTTTAAAAAACGGACGATTGATAACGAGCACCCATCTACAGTGAGAACTCCACAAGTTGAAGAAATGGTACTAAATGAAATTGAGGAACATCCTACTACTACAAGCACCAGAAAAATTGCGTTTGCTTTAAACATTAGTCAGGCCACAGTTTGGAGAATATTGAAAGATCAACTGTTGTATCCATATCACATTCAACGGGTGCAGGCACTTTTGCCGGCAGATTTTCCGCAAAGAATGACTTTTCGTCAATGGATGCAACACAAAATCGCACAAAATCCTAACCATTTGGCTCAAATATTCTTCACCGGTGAGGCTACTTTCTCTGGAAACGCAATTATTAATTTTCATAATAATCACATATGGGCCGAAGAAAATCCGCACGAGCTAGTGAATGCCCGTCATCAACATCAATTCTCTGTCAATGTGTGGGCCGGAATTGTTGGAGATCACTTGATAGGTCCACATTTTTTACCGATGCGGTTAAATGGCGAGGTATATCGCAATTTTCTTGAAGAGGAGCTACCGCTACTGCTGGAAGAAGTTCCGTTGCAATTAAGATTACAAATGTATTTTATGCATGACGGTGCTCCAGCGCATTTTAGTTTAGTTGCTCGCGAGTTTTGGACAATACGTATCCCAGATCGGTGGATAGTACGGGGAGGTCCACAACCGTGGCCTCCTCGGTCTCCAGACTTAAATTCTTTGGACTTTTTCTCTGGGGTCACCTTAAATCATTAGTTTATACGACTCCCATTGAAAATGTCGATGAACTGAGAAATCGTATTATCGCAGCTTTTCAAACAATTCGAAATACCCCTGGTATTTTAGAACGGACTCGCCAGTCAATACGACGGAGGATAGAAGCTTGTATTGCAGTTGGGGGCGGTCATTTTCAACAGTTAGTATAAGTTAATCTTGTTTAACTAATTATTTTGTTAATTTATAATAAAAACATTAATTATATTAACTTACTATTAAACATTGTACAACTTTAGAACTAAGCGATTTTGGACATTGTTCTTAGGAATCAGCGCTTAAAGTTTGTCGCATATATTGAGAATCACCCTGTATATTAAGTTTCGATTTCTGAATAAATAAAAATATTCAGATCGATAATAGATTTTTTTTGTGTGTGTATCTGTGGAAACATACCGTATTTTTTATTCTGATGGACTGCAACTCCCATAAGGATCACATTGTGTAAATAAACTTTAAAACAATAGCGTAGAAGCATTGTGCGAGTAAAATTATAGTGCGGGTGTGCATATAGCCAGCCGTCCGAATACTGGTCGTGAGAAGTTGCCAGACAACATTCCACGATCCACTTGTTCCTGTGATCCATACATGCACATCCATATTTGAATAATACATACAGAAGAACATAAAAGAAAGTTCGCATGACGAATAACCCTGAAATTAATCTTAACAATCGTAGAAATACATTCAAATTGAATTAATAAATAGAAATTAATTTTACTAATTATAAGAAAACTATAGTCACAATAAATACTTGAATTATTATTGCAAATGAATGCAAGCAGAGATGACGGATCATTTTGAAACATATTATACAAAGTGTTTCCAATTACTTGCTTAACAGTAGGAACTTTTGCATATTTCTGTCGACTTTATGAAATAAGTGTATCAGAAATAGGCACACTAAACCTTAATACTAATAGATGTAGAATGTTCCATTAAAAAAAAAACAGTTTTTTTACTTTAAAGATATCCATATTTTTTTTTTTTTGTCGGTGGAAAATCCTTTATGGACACCATGTACTGGTCACAAACATGGTAGTGTGGGACTCCCAGCTGATAGGACTGTACCTGGTATACCCACTAAAAACCACCCTATGAATTTCCCCCCGGAGCACTCACGGAACCATCTTTCAGATATCTCCATCATGAATGCACCTAGTGGCTAGTTATTCTTGTCTGCCATTCGGTGTTTCCTTGACATCTTTGTCTTTCTAGCATCTCCTTATGTTTCATTATCACTTTAATCATTTCGTGAATTACTTCCCACTTTTCCCGCGATTGCATCATATTATTGATCAGGTTTGTAGCTGTTAGTTCTGCATTTACTTTGTTGCTCACATCCTGTCTGATCGCCTGACGAGCTAAGATTATCGGGTTCGCGGATGATATAGCGTTAATTACCACAGCCACCGATAGAAGTATCCTAGTGTATAATACCAACGAGAATCTGAAGAGAATAGACGAGTGGATGAAGAGGAATGAACTCCTGTTGGCACCAGAAAAAACCGAAGCCCTAATTATTACCCGCAGAAGAAAAATAGAAGGCCTAAAATTTAAGATAAACGAGGTGGAGGTAGTCCCCAAGAAGACCGTTAAATATCTGGGAGTTTGGTTTGACACGAAAGGTAGCTACAAGGACCATATTGAAAAAGTTACGGGTAAGGCTGAAAATAGAATAGGAAAGCTAATTCGTATAATGCCTAACATCGGAGGACCAAGGAGCAGCAAGAGGCAGATCCTTGCCGGAGTTGTATACTCGACTTTATTGTATGGAGCCCCAGTGTGGGAACACGCAATGGAAATAAAAAGAAACGCCTTAAGAATGGAGAAAACTCAAAGAAAAGTTTTAATTAGAGTGGCTTCAGCCTATAAAACGGTTTCTACAGCAGCACTCCAAGTCATTGCAGGGTCCCCACCTATTGATTTGATGGCACTGGAAAGAAAGAAAGTATACAAAGACGGTAACAAAGCACAAGCAGCGACGGCCAAAGCCTGGACTCTGAAAGCGTGGCAAGAAAGGTGGACTAATACCCCAAAAGGTGAATGGACTAGAAGGCTCATACCAGACCTGAACAAGTGGATAGAATGTAACCACCGAAATCTAGAGTTTTACCTAACCCAAGCCCTCACTGGTCATGGTTACTTCAAATCATACACAAAGAGAATAGGGAAGACATTGGACGACGAATGTGCGTATTGCGGAGAAGTAGATACCCCGGAGCATGCCATTCTGGTCTACAAAAACTGGAAAGCGATCAGACAAAGATATCCATATTGGACATGACTTTCTGATCACTCTGTATAGGATATTGTAGTTACCGCTATCGTAGTCAGCACCTATGACCGTGTATTTACATCCACATCAGTAGAATATCTTAATTTCTAATAGCCTAATAGTACAAATGTTAAAATTTTGACAAAATTACAAACTCATCACAAACGATGCGAACAATACACTGGACCCACCCAAAAATTGCACCAATAAGAAAGTTAATATCGACACCCTGTATACTAACAGTGCTATAAGACTGAAAATATTTTCTTTAAATGTTTTACAGTCGGCTATGACCACACTGCAAGTTTCAAAATCAAATTCCTAAAATTAGAAGTTCGAGAAATTATATTGAGCCAGTTCGGTGGGACACCCTGTATAAATAAACAGGTAAACGAGCAGAGTGAAATTCTTTATTTTTAGTAGACAGCGAGCAAATATACAGGGTTGGGATAAAGTATGGAACCAAGCAAATAACTTTAAAACCGAGAGGATGGTGTTGATGAAACTTTGCAAATAAATGACTTCCAGTTCAACAGTTCTTTTTAGTTTCTCTTTATTTTTTTTTTTTCACGGAGATGACAACAACTATTGGGTTCCAACAGTCTTTTATTTCGCCTTGTGTCTCGTCACCGGCTGTTGAAACCCAATAGTTGTTGTCATCTCCGTGATCTTAAAGTTGAACAGCCGTACTCCTACTCAACCTTTATTTTTTTTATTCAAATGGAACACCCTGTGCATTTTTTCAGATTATAATAGATCTTGTTTTTGCGAATTCAACCATACTGGTTTTAGCACCATTATCTGTAAATAATGGGGAGAGAGAGGAACACTCCACATTTACTGAATAATTAATTTTATTTATTGTAAATTATTGACAAAATGGTAGTCATCTTATAAACGAACTCATTTAAAATGTTCAAAATGCTCGCCGTTTATACTTCCTGACAATATGTAAGTCTTCTATAAAATTCCTGAGTTATCTTTCCGAAAACTTCTCTACGGATTAAATCACATTTGTCGACTATTATTTGCCTCTATTACTCTCTACTATTATTAACTCCTGCAAAATAAACATGAGAAGAAAAAACACGAGATTTCAGAAAACCCCAAAGATAAAAATCTAATGGACTAAGGTCTGGAGAACATGCAGGCCACTCTATGGATCCTCTACGTCTAATCCATCGATTTGGGAAAGTAGCACTCAAAAAGTTCCCAACTCGCCTATCAGAGTGGAGAGGCGGTCCATCCTGTTGAAATCAAAAGCTTTGAGGCAACTCCCCATTGTGTTGAAGTGCAGGAATAATGTGGTTTCTTAGTAGATCCAAATACTTTTCCCCACTTAAGTTTCCTTCTATAAAAAATGGGCCTATAAGCCTGTTTTCAACAATTCCCATCCAGATGTTCAACTTTTGAGGATGTTGAGTATGGGCTTCATGGATCCAGTGAGGGTTCTCATTGGACCAGTACCTTAGGAATTATGGCGATTGACTGTTCTATTCAAACAGAAAGTTGCTTCGTCAGAAAATACCATGTTTGTCTGCATTACAAATTTCCATCATTCTTTTGCAAAACTCCAGGCGTCGGTCAAAATCATCATCTGACAGTTCTTGAAGTAGGTGTATTTTATACGGATGGAACTTTTCTCTCTTCAATATTTTTCCTTACAGAACGACGACTTATACCATGGTTTAGTGCTAAAGTTGTAGTAGAAGTCTGACGTGATTCTTCTAATTCAATAGCAATGTTTTCTCTAACAACTGCGTTAGTTGCGATCTGTGGTCTGCCTGTTTTTGGTAAATTTTTAACCGTTTCTGTCATACTAAAATGATTTAGTGTTTTAGTGACAGCTGAACGTGTTATAGGAGTTCTTTCGGGATGCAAATCATTAAAAAGGTGACACACTTCTTCATGAGTTCTAACGCGATCGCCAAACCCGATCATCATTAACATTTCAATACGCTCTCTTTCATTTAAATGTTATCGGTGCTGTGTCGGTAGTCAGTCGCAGAAAGGATTGCAAACACAGAAAGTGACGCTTACATGCCATAAAATGAAAACCGAAAAATATTACTATTACAGACAGGTACGTTCAGAAAGCAACGTACAAATAAATACGTTCGAAAACTAGATACAAGAGATTAATTACATAATGTGCCCTTAATTAAAATAAATTGATAAAAATTACATTTAAATTCTTAATTATAATTCTAAATGTGATCGATGAATTAAACAATACTTAAACATAACAGTAACTCCAGAGATTTGGACAATCGAAAGCCCGTGGGAGAAATTACAATTTTACAGAACTCCTTCCGAGAGTACAACATTGTTTAACAGTGGGGTGGCTTCACAGTCGATTGAGATGTCCCGATATATATTTATACACGAATAAATGCGTTGCTAAGCCAAGCATATATTGTACCAGTGATGCCCCGCTGACGCTAAGATGACTCCCCACCTATACAGAATAATATTTGTTTGGGAATTTAAATAAATTTGAATTTCATAAAAGTGTATAATAGCTTACGCCGTCTACAGTATATACGACTGCAACAGAAATCATGAATAGAATATAAAAAGGAAACAATTACATACACAATCCGTACGATTATTGATTTGTAAAGAGTGTGAAATTGTTCTTTGACATTCTTTAACGTCACATCTGCGTTTACATCTTCTGCTAGAAGGGAAACATTTTCACTCATAAAACATACAGCTAATTTTATTATTTATATGTAGGAATCTCAGGAATTTATTAATTTATTATCTACTGGTCGATCCTAACTAGATAATCCTCTATACAGGTACATATGTAAATAAATAAATGTAAAAGGTTTAATGTGGTCGAAACAGAACCGATATTACCGTCTCCAGGTATTTTATATTCAAATGTATTCACGTTAATGTCTCGAATGCAGATATATACAGATCGTTCAAAGATATCGGTACGTTGTTGCTAACTTTGTTTATGCGATTAATACTGCAATAATGAATTAAAAATAATTAGAAATGATGCAAAAAAATCGAAAATAGATTAGTTGTGCAAATTTATTATTCTGTGTACAGTATAACTTAGATTAGATATACCGGGTGTCCAGCCTAAGATGCAACGGTCCATAGTTGATTTATTATTATTTTTTTGGAAAAATGTTTCAAATAAATATTGCCTCGAATCATATTCTACACATTTTAAAATTAGTTTCAGTAGTGACGGACTTTCGGTTATACCGGAAGTAGATACTAACTTTATTATTTTAAATGGAACACCCTGTATATTATTGTATTTTTGGATACCTTGTTAAATTTAAATAACAATACGTTAGGCATACATTGGGGCTAAGTTGTACCGTTTTCGAATTACATGACGTTTTTCGAAAAAAATGACATTTGCAATGTCTGCGGTGTTTGGAAATATCTCCTGAAGTATAAAAGTAGAAAAGTTGTTGCGTTTACATTACAGAATCATTAAATAGGGCTCTGTAATTTTCGAACTCTAAAATCATAGATAACTTGATTTTTTTAAATTGAATGGTATAGCATTTTTTACATAAATGGATGTAAAATTTAATTTTCTTTCGATTTTATACGAGTGTCATTGTGTCTATCTCCAAAGGTTTTGAAGATATTCACGATTTTTCAGTTTTTCATGATAGATATGCATTGCGAAGCGCCGGCCACCTTCCCCTCGTATTTCACCAGGCTTGGGATTGGCTGCAATAATACTGGCAGACTTAGAAAGTGGCCAACAGAATACAATAAGACCACTGGAATTTGTATCATAAATTAAAATATCTTTTATTTTTTTAAGCAATAATAATAATAATATATTTATTGATTAAAGACACAATTGTGTGTATAATAAGTAAGGAAACACAATTAATGAAACCACCACCAAACTAAAAAACAAAATTATAGAACAATAAATGAATAATCTTAATAATAAGATACAAAAACCAAAAAAAGGAATTTATAAACAAAAAAAAAGAAGATCGTATTACTCTCCGAAATATTCAGCCACGGAGTAAAAAAAATGTTGTAACAAAAATGCTTTTCGAAATTTTTTATAACTAAATATGACATCTAATTTCGTTGGGTAAATGATTAAATATTTTTATTCCTAAGTTATATGCACCTTGACTAATAATATTCATTGAGGTAGAAGGTAAGTGCAGTTGATCTTTTATTCTAGTGTCGTAATCATGAATTTTCGTGTTGGTCGGAATATTTACTTTTGACTGGTATATGTAACATGACGATTCAAAAATGTATAAACATGAAAGAGGAAGGATTTTATATTTTTTAAAAATTGGTCGACAGGAATCATAAAAATGAGCTCCAGCAACACTTCTAATCACAGACTTTTGCGTTAAAAATACTTGATGCGAACTTGCCGAGTTTCCCCATAAGAGTATACCATACTGTAATCTAGACTGAATTTCAGCATAGTACAGTTAAATTAAACAATCCACAGATATCTGAGACCTTAAGCGTTTAAAAGCAAAAGCTTTTTGGTGTAACTTTTGCACAATACTGTCATATTGTTCTTTCCATATCAACGTGTGATCAAAAATAACTCCTAAAAATTTAGTACTATCACAGCAAAATAATTCTTTTTTGTTTATAGTTAAATTGTAATGTTCGATACTCTTTTGTCTGGCATGAAATACCATGTATTTTGTTTTTTCTAAACTTAAAGACAGTTTATTTTGCGAAAACCAGTTGCGTAAGTTATTTAATAGATAATTTGTTGTATTTTCAGTAATATGAGTATTAATATTAGGAGCTGTTAACATTACGACATCATCAGCATAAATCGTCAGGTATATATTTGATAGAAACAAGACTATATCGTTTATATATAAATTGAAAAGTTGGACCTAGCACTGAACCTTGTGGAATTCCAGAATCCGTGGGTAACCACGATGATTCAATCAAAGTATCATTTCCTTCATTGTTTCTGTAACGTACCTTTACCATTTGCATTCTGTTGTTAAAATATGCAGCAAACCAGCGCCCAAGTACTCCTCTTATTCCGTATAATTCAAGCTTTTGTAACAAAATTTCATGTTGTACACAGTCGAAGGCTTTCTGCAAATCGCAGGACACACCAATAGCTGCTTTATATTGATCGATATTTTTTAGGATATTGCAATAAAACTCAATTAATGCGGTGGGGGTAGACTTTCCCTTTTTAAATCCATGTTGATTATTACTAATGATGCTATGTTTGTCAAGAAAAGAATTTAAACGGTCTAACATACAGTATTCTAAAATTTTTGAAATTACAGATGTCAAAGCTACTGGCCTACAATTTGAAATATCTGTAACTATGCCTTTTTTATAAATTGGTATAATAATAGTAGCATATACAGGGTTAAATTTAAAAAAAATATAAATGTCAAAATTTCTTGGAAATGCATCATTCAATTGTTTTTTCGTATATTGCATATTAATCAGCGTTAAAAACCCTAATACTTTGCTACTTTAACCTACTTTCTAGAATCAGTAATAACAGAGACAACAATGGTGCCCATTTAATTTGAATCAGCCTGTATATCTCCATCTTGTGCGTATTGTACTCTATATGATTTCATTCAGATATAATAATAAATTAGGAATTAGAAAGAAAAAATATATATGAAAGGCATCTGTATTTCTCACTATTAAATACCAGTTAAGATTCTAAGAAAGTTTATTCAACTCTCAGTTTCAGATCCTTATATTAGGCGTAAGAAAACACAAGCTCTTTTGGAGGTTTCTGTATAAGTACCCGTAAGATATTTTTTTGTAGCTTTATTGCCGTCTTCTTCATATATTATTCGTCTGCCTGTGAAATAAAAATTGAATATGTCAAAAGCGGCACCTTACCGAAATAAGAGATAAACGTATCTATGCCCAGCTGGCGCCAAGCGTCTAACCTATGACCTACTAATGAGCTTCAGGTTTGAAAACACCATTTGTCACAGGAAGTTGTATACCTGTAGTTGTATATATATATTACACAAGAGATGGGGCTTTAACTGCAAAACGGTTTATACAGAATTTTACCACAATAAAATTTTTATTATTTTACTGGTAATTTCTAAAATCACCATTCCAACCAATTAAATTCCTAGTAACACTTACACCTTATTCTTTTTATTAAGCGTAGGACAGAACAGATAGATAATTAACTTGTATATGATATTTTCCGTAAGAAAACTGTATAAGTATAATAAATTACTGTATTAGTTTACTGGCTTTTCTTGTTATTGTTGTTAAAATACATTTTCTTCTTTTTTCTTTAGTTATGATTGTTGTTCTACCTGTTGTCTTTTACAACTTATATTCATTTATTTGCAGCTACTGCGCAAATAGATTCTACTTTTGATTGCTATTAAAATATCATACAGTTCGAAAGGTTTAATAGTTGAATTTTATTTATCTATTAGTTTTTTTTCTTCTGGGGTAACGAACAGTTTAAACAGTTTTCTACTTATAACTGTATAATGTGTAAAAATAAATTTAGTAGATCTGATATCGCAAAAAAGGTAGTAAAAGACGATTATTTCCGATTTTAGTTTTTCACTTATAACTTTGTTATTTTTGAAAACAACAGCCATAAGCCTTACATCACAGAAAAGAGAAACATTATCTCTACCTAAGGATGCCCTTTTGGACTTTGATGTGTATTTAAGAAAATGAAGTTGAAGATGGTCGCAAATGTACAAAACGTGGTACACTGTAAAAAATTACAGTAATTTTGCCATGGTAAATCAGGAATATTACATGTAATAACGTTGTGAATTTACCACAATAAATCATGTAAATTTTGTTTTACATGTTTTTACTAGGATATTTAACATGGAAAAAGAAATTTCGGTAAAATTTATAGCTTTTTCATGTAAGTTTTAGATGTAACAAAAATTCAAAAGGAAAATAGCAGGAAAAAACATGTACAAATTTTGTATTTACTCTCAAAATTTGCTTAAAAGTGTAAAATTGACATTTTTTTTGGGGTATTTAGTGCACTTTAAAAGTAATTTTACTAGTGAACTAATAACTTTGCTGTAAAAATATGAGGATCTTTTATATTTATTTGTTTTTACTTGAATTTTCGGGTAAAACTATAGATATCATGGAAAATACGAAAATTCATACGCCGCCAATGTGATTGGTTATTGGATTATTTATCTGTGCCCGTAGGTAATTCTATTCGTTTGTCGAACTTATTATTGGCTCAATGATATCATGTACGTCACAAACAATCGTAGGTTTCGCGTAAGCGTGTTCATTCTTGATCCCTGGTTGAGCGATTCAGTATGACCTATTAGGTGCTATATAGGAATTAGGTAAGTTGCTTGCTCTCTTTATAAAAATACATATGAAAATTACTTCAGTGTTCGGTAAATATAGGTTATATAATATTACATACGAATTTTACAGTACAAATTTTTGAAAAACACATCAGCATGTGAAATTTACCAGATGGTAGAAATTTTACCTTATGAAGCCAAATTTACCTGTAAAATTGTAGGCAACTTTGTTACCAACGATTTTACATGTAATTTTACTGCAACTTTTTTTTACAGTGTATTGTATTTTTTATGACACCATGTGTTAAAGAATAAACAGTTGCCTTAAAAAGGTTTTTTTCCGTTTTCCATTGTCTAAATAATCGCACTAGACAAGAAATAAGATTTTTACGATTTTCTCAAAAACTATTAACGATACTTTGAATTTCTCAACACAATTTTGTTGCTCACCCAAATGCGCAACTTTTCTCTCAGTTAGCCACATTTCTATCTTTTATTGTGCACGAAATCCTTATGCATGTGGCCCTTATCTTGGACAGCCTACAGGGTGACATAGAAAAAACTACAATGCATAGCACCACGAGATAGAGGAACGAACAATAATAAAAAAAGTTTCTATACATTAATGTCCGATTGATTTTTTTCCAAGTTACAAACTGTTTTTACATTGTTCTTGTATTTTAGTTTAGGCAATAAAAAACATGTTAAGGTAGGCTGTGATTTCATGAAACAAAACATTTGGTAAATGTCAAACCAATATTAGCAAAGTGTCTTGAAAGTTTTATTTCAAAATGATGCGCTATACTTTCGTAGAATACAGGGACATGATCATGTGTTAAGGCGAAGCTCGTTCAAATTCTTCCTAAGCTCAACGAATCTATCGAGAGAGATACCCATTAAGGTAAGTTCCTAATGTTAGGACATTTATTGACGTACATAGGCGTTTGGGAGAAGATGGTTGGTTTAAAAAACCAAAATTTGATTCTGGGTTAATAGAACTCATCGTACTGCTAAAATGAAGAAGCTATTTTTGCAAATAGTAGAAGACAATCCTAGAATAAGCACCAGAAGAACAAGTGCAGCTTTACCGAATGTCAATCGTGAATCTGTTAGGGAAGTCCTCAAAGAACAACTTCTTCATCCATTTCATTTCCAAAAAATCCATCACCTATTGGAACAGGATTTCCTACCGCGTTTACAATATTGCGAGTGGTTGCAAAATAAAGGGCAAAACTTTCTGTCATTAATTTTGTTTACCGATGAAGCAGGTTTTAGTCGCGATGGAATTTTGAATATTCACAATATGCATTATTGGAGCGATGAAAACCCTCATCAGAACGTAATACGGAATCACCAGTATGGTTTTCCATTAATGTGTGGGCAGGTATAATCGACAATTATCTCAATGGTCCATTTCGAATGCCCAGACGATTGACAGGCGAACTCTATCGAAATTGTTTGGAAAATGAAGTAAATACTTTATTAGAAGATGTTCCATTGAATATTATAAGAAGAATGTACTTACATGCAGGACGGCGCGCCAGCTCACTATTCTAGGAGAGTAAGGGAATTTCTGCAAAGAAAATTTGGAAATAGGTGGATTGGTCGTGGGGGACCTATACCATGGCCAGCTCGTAGTCTCGACTTTAATCTCCTCGATTTTTCATATTGGGAATTTATGAAAAGTGAAGTGTTTGCCGCAGAACTAAATAGTGAAGAACAATTATGGAGCAGAATTGTGGAGTCTGCTGACAGATTTCGTAATAATGCTAACATATTTCAAATATGCCGTCAGTCATTAACACGGAGATTGGAAATGTATATTCAGGAACAAGGTCACCAATTTGAACACCTTATGCAGAACTAATATGTATCTTATATTTTTGAATGTTGTTTTGTTTAATAAAAGCCTTTTAACTTCAACAGCTTGTAACTTGAAAACAAAAAGCAATTGGACATTAGTGTATAGGAACTTTTTTTGTTATTTCTTTGTCCTCTATCACATCCCTAACACCCAGAAATATTACATAGATATTTTTAAAAATATATTGTTATAAATATTGTTTCGTGAGGTTTTTTGAATTTATTTTCATATTTTTTTTCTAAATATAGATAAAATATTCAATTAAAATATTTATTCATATTTTTAAAATTAATGTAAGCGCTATATTTTTTCTAAAATATTTGTAAAATTTTATATGAAATTGAGATTTTTATGCAATCTATTTATATATATATAATCAATAATTTTATTTAGCCCATGGGGTGTTAAGATTTAACTAAATTCAGTTTTCTATACATCAACCATAACAAATGTTGCCCAAACTTTTTTATTCCTTGCCATCCGTAATCCCTTCATTCCATTCTACTCCTTGTTTCTTCAAACTCTCAGCTATGACACCTGTCCCATGACTTTTCCGTGGTCTTCCTCGTGATCTCTTCTGTGTTGTCTTCGCTAGCCATACCCTCTTTTGTCTGTCGCTCTTCCTGCTCATACGTACCACTATTAGTCCAACCACTACCACCTCTAACTTGTCATAGTTTTCCTAATCAGTCTCGCAGGGAATAGGCTTTCCTACACCCAATTCCTGCTATCAACTCGCAATACTATTTAATTTTCAAAAATTGAACTAAAATTGTTCTTGGTTACTATAGAATGTATAACGTCGATAACGAAAAGTTGAAACATACATAGAGTTGTCTAAAAGGCAAGAAACTTGTTTTTTTCACACTCACCATACAAGTTAATAATCAATAATTCTGGCATCTTTTAAGGCATACTGAAGGTTTATGCAAATTAATCACTATTTTTTAATTGAAATGTTCTAAATAAAAACAAACGTTATTTATTATCATTTTATTTGAATAAGCCAATAAAAATGAAAAATACTCATTTTTAAGTCTAGCCTTGGCTGGTGCCAGGTACAACCCTATGGCTTTTTTTCATATCTTCGGGGTGGTTGGCGCTTCTCATGGCGTTTCCTTTTAGTCTTCTAAAACAATGTCATTGTATTAGATCATTACAATGAATAAAACATCGTACAACATTATCAACACCTACTAATACATTTGGAACATTTACAAATAATTGGAGTGGTAGCTACATTCTAATACTTACGATACTTTATTTTTTACTTTATTCATATATTTGAAAACATTCTACGTACAAACAATAAAACAACACAACGTATTATAACCTCTATTTGAGGTTTGACGCTTTATATACCGAGATGAATCTCTTAAGCAATCAACTAGCAATTTATCTGGTGGATGCAGTACATATATGATGTTAAAATTCCTACAATTATATTATTAAACGATTTCTGTACATAGCGATATTGAGCATTCCAATTATCTTATAAATGCCATGACATGTTCAAAGTTTTGCTTACCTCGTAGTCACCACAAAAACTAAAACACACCGCGCAACTATTAATTTACACAGTTAACCCTAATCTGCCCTAATCGTATTACTATTATAAAACTATAAAATGTAACGGACAAACGAAATGAAAACGTTGATGATACGCACGGTGCGCGTATGCATTCTATGTCCTAATCGTAGACGCATAAATAATACTAAATCATATAACACGGCATCGTAATGAATAGAGGTTTTGTGTTGACGTTTCGAACTTACAGAATTTACAAATAATATAATACAAACGCAGATATATTAATAGAAGAGTTACGAACGCTCGAACTTAAGGATACTAATTAAATCATATCAGATTGTATATTATCTAATTTAATCTTTAAACTATCATTTTAAATAGGTACATTATCTACTTAATATGTATGCATATTTTTACCCATTTTATATTATTCGTGCTACGCACCAAAATGTACAAAAGCAAAAATTCAATCTTTTTTTTTTATATGAAATAAATATTTACAGAATACAAAGCAAAATATTCTTGCAGTAGTTATGAAAAATATATTTGAGAAAACATTTTGCAATAAAATATTATTAATTGCTACATAACATATATATTTTTAAAATGTTTTCCTAATATATTTTCTATAATATATTTTATGCATATTACATTAATATAACTAATATTCAAGAAAGATTTAATATTTTTTAAATATTTATAAAATATGAAATAAATATAGTTGGTCACTGGGGTAGCGATCAACAAGGTAATTGAGACACCCTGTATGTATTCACAGTAACTAGGAAAATAAAGCGATCATATTTTGGCAAAGAGCCCAAGGACCCGAACATGTGCTATATTATTATAGGCATCGTGAGACAGGAAGACGAGATCATGGCATTATATACGTAGTGACGCATCCGGCTTCTGAATCTCAAGGTCGTCCCACGCGCACACAGGTGGTTGTTGCTGGATCTCGATATTATATCCTCACGGACAAAGACGGGAGATACCCCGGCACTCATCTCCATAATTACAGGTAAAATTCGGATGCGTTCGGAAAGCTATTAATCTATGCCCGCATTAAGATAAGATAACTTTTGCATGTGGCTGTATCACGCGACGAGAAACAAATAGCGTGGAAGTGTTGGTTATCAGGCGATATTAAATCTAAGATGTAGCGACCTGTAACTCCACAGCATCACGGGATGGTATATGAAAAATCAAAACCGCTGGAATTCGAGGAAATGTAACTGGAGATAAGTGAGTGCCCAGTGGGGTATGATCTGTGTATGGTGTATGACATTGGACCCAAGTTCATCTTGTCTGGTCCTGTTAACAGTGCATATAGGTTTAATATATTTTTTTTGTTCTAATCATAGCAGTCTTTTAATGAATGCGTATACCGTTCACAGTATTTCATGCACGCAAGATTACCAGCTATATGCCGTGTAATGTATTAAGTTACGGCGTTAGTTCACTTGACTGGTGTAATTCTTTTCTTTTTGTCTTTTTGCGATGAGTTATTTGCAATGTATGTATGTCGAAGTAATGTCTATTTCCAAAACAATACTTACTGTGTAAGTGCTTACATAAAATAAATTGTTTAATTCGTTAAACACATTTAGAATTATAATTACAAATTTAAATGTAATCTTTAACGATTTATTTTAATCAAGAGCACATTCATGAATCGGTTATTATCTACTTGTTGAATGTGTTTGTATTTATACAGGATGAGTCGTTAAGAGTGGGATTTCCGGAAACTGGGAATAGTACACACAAAAACTCAATTTGAATATTAATGCATCACATTGAATATAATATAACTTCCTATACAGGGTGTATCAGATATAGAGGTAAATATAATAATATGTAGCAGCTGTAATCATATTACAATCAAAAAGTTCTTAATGCACAGGGGGTCCATCTGTAAGCATTAACGAGTAAAAAAAATATTCTTGTAAATGCCGTGGCTAGAGCCACCTGTGCCTAACTAAATGCGTGTCCCTAGTATACCCCCACATACCACTATCATTAAGCCATTACCTCTGTTAGTTTTGTGTGGATGCGCCGCTTGGAGTGCAAGCCACTTCAACATTTTTATTTAAATTCTTCCCGTCTCGAAAAAAACGATCTTTTCAGGACGATCATTGTTTGATATAAGAGAAGCATCGAAACTTGATGCATCGGCAAAAGCGCGGGAATGTATAGGATTCAGTTTCCGCGACATCCATAGTTTTGCAAATTTTCGTATCTACATTTATTTCTGTGTTACTTCGATTCAATTCATTTTGCGTTATTTGCTTAAATAAAGCCAAAAGAAATACTCAGATTCATGTGGTACCGTTTATTTGTAACAACTCGATTCGACAAAGCAAATGAAAAATATTTACGTTTTTTGTAACTACTGAAGTCGCATATCCGGTGAAACTCGAACCTCTTATCAGGATATTAAAAATAGTACTTTGTAGACTTACGTAGAATGCTCTTACAAAAAGGGAAGTTTATTTATAAAAAGAAGAAATTTTAAAATGCCTCAGTTTTGCTATTTTTTACAAAGGCCTTTATTTATTCAGGAATGACATTAAATGACTTACGGGCATACCATTAAGAATAATACTAAAGAATGCAATGTATTTATACATAATAGCAGTTTTAGCGGGTGCTTAACATGACGTTTCCTTGCATCAGGCCCGGACTAAAGAATTTTTTGGCTCTGAAATTTTACTTTTTTTATTTTTTGATGAGAATCCGGGTTGGCGTCGGGTTTGTGCTTTATATGCCGTGTAGTTAACACCAAGCAAAATTTACTTTTTTTTTGATACACTCTGTATAAGCAAGAAGATGATGTATTTATATTTGAGAATAAAATTTGTTCAGTTTTCCAAACCCGTGAATTTGTTAGATGAATCATTTTTTTAGTTCAAATGTAATCATTATAGCTTAAATCATTATGAACATAGGTATAATTTTTCACCACAAAATATTATTTTAGATTTGAGTAAAGTAGATTTCTCAACTGGAAACTATCATATTTATGCCTTAATAATTTACGTTGCCTTTGATAAAGTACGTACACAAAAGTATTTATTTGAAGTATTGCCATTATTTGCTTCCAAATATAAGTATATTGAAACTGATAATACTTACCTGCTAATCTGAGCATTCTACTATTCGAGGGTAATAATTACCTACTAATTTTGTGTCTGTAACACCGAAACCTCGTAGGGGAAAATTAATAAAGTAACGAAATATTATGTATTAAATAAATTACTGTCATACTTTATAGTTTTCAGATCTTTTGGGAGAAGGTAGCGTATCGGGGTAGTCCAGGATTGCGACGGGATATTGATGCGTAGAGATAGATGTTATGCGTATCCGTCTTGCGTCGGTGTTTCTGGATACTTCCCACTTAATTCTGGCCCTGGCATCTAGCCCGCGTGTTACTGATATAATTTCAATGAGTATAAATAATTGCTGGTATTACCTACTGAAGAACTAATAACTAGTAAAATACCTACATATGTTTGTTAATGTACAACCTACATGTTCATATATTATCGACACAATGGCTTGACTCTAAGTATTATTTCAAAGTTTTTAAACCAGTAATCCTTAATATTAATAACACGAACGTACTACCTTCGAATATTTAAATGCAGCATCTGTGCATGCAGCACCTTCCACCCCATTCTAAGAGTAGCTGTGAAACGCTGGGTATCCATTTAGATTTACTTACGCTCACAACCAACAACGCTATTCGCTGGTCAAATCAAAACAAAGTGACGCCAAGTAAGCTATGTATATGCAAAACCCTATAACCCCCTAAAAAAGAAGGAACCAATGACAGATTTTTTTAGTGCAAATAAATGGTGGGTAAAATTCGTTTCAAATGTTTCAAATATAATGGTAATTCCAATTTGATATTCATGTCTTCAGTAAAAAACATTTAATATTTCATATAGTAATTCATTATACCAACGTATGAGGGATTTATTTGAATCTACAGACTTCTCACTATGAGTGCATATTGTTGTCTTCGTTGGATGATAATTAAATATTCCGCGGCTGCCCAGCCAATTCATGAAAATCTGTGTTGAGCAAAAACGCAAATCATATTTCGCATTTCACTATTTGAAAAGTCATTATGCCGTGGCATTTTTTTTTTGCTACTTATTCTTATACAAATAAGGCAGAAAAGGCTACTTGCTTAGCGCTTTTTGACACAAGCTTCACAAGCATAAACAATGATAGCTATCAGATGAATAAGCCAACTTTATGTTTTAAGAATTAAAAATTACGATAGTAGTACCAAATGCACTGAAACTTCCGAATACAAGGATCAAGATATCAAAATTAAACAAGTACGTATTTTTGTAAAAAGGTTGCTCTTTCAAATTTTCTATTCGATTTTGTGATTCTGCATACACAAAAAAGATAAGCTTGGATTTACCCATTGAGCAACCATTCTCGATTAGAATGATGTCCATATTGCCTCAATTTAATTTACCTTACTAAAAAGGCTCGTAATGTTACTACGATGTATTTGTTTCTGCATTGTCAAAATGAGAGACAAGCTGTTCATCATTTTCCGGTCAGGTTAAACGATAAACGATGATGACGCACTTCTATCCGAAATTGAAATTCATCTGACGCGAGCACCAGCAGACAGACAAAACACGCATCAAGAGCACCACTATACGTATAGCAACGACAGCGCCATAATACGGGAACATGTGTTAAGGTTCCGCAGTTTTCGGAGGCACAAACGCCTGTCAGACGGACAGACAAACAGATGACACCAGGACTCTACTCTCTTTCTCTGATATTTATCGAGAATCATTCGCTACCGCCCGCATTCGTTTCAAAATTATCAACGCTCACCTACTCATATGTTATATATATGTTACTATAGAGGAATATAAAGTATTTAGAACGGTCCCTTAACACAATGATGATGGTGCGTGTGTCGTACACATGTTTGCGTGTTGTCTTTTTATTTCAATTTGAACGTTGTGCGCCAGTTGATGTGAGGAATAATTGTTTTTATGATGGCTGCATAAGGGAAGTTGATTAAATTACACTAGTCGATGATTTTAACGGTTTTTTTTTTTAATAACTGTTGTAGAAATGGGTGTAAAGTTCTTAGTCTTTAATTGAAGGCATCATCAAAAAATCAAACATTTCCACCGCGTCTAGTTTTAGTTATAGTTAGAGACAGGATTATATGCAAAGGTATAATGTATATTTTTTAATTATCTTTAATTATTAGACCTATATTAGACGTCATTACACAAATTGAAGTTAATTAGCGCTAATTAGTGATTGCATATATTGCATATTTAGGCATTTCTATGCATATTTTTACAAAAGTTGCAATATATTGACATATTTAAGATCTTTCTTATCCTTCCTATTAGTAAAAATCCTAGTAATTTCCTAATATTAGATCGACAACCGACAATTCTCAGAACGATTAAATCTTTTATATGGTTTCTCTAATATTTTTTTTCCAAGAAACCGTGCACGTGTTTAATTTCGCCTAGTAGCAGAAGGATGTGGTAAATACGTTTTATTATTATTAATTCCCAAATAAACTATTCATTCATTGAATACCTTTGAGCGAAACAGTATGTAATTGTGTTACGTTTTTAAATACTGTGCGTACATTCAATGAGTATAGCGAACAAAATTTCTTTAAGGATTAAGCCATATCCTGAACTGGTAAAGGATGGCGACAGAATATTTTGTCGAGCCTGCAGTAAACTGATGTAAGTTTAATTTTACACAAAAGCTTTACAATTGTGTTTAAATTCTTTAAACTTTTGATATAAAAATGACTATAAATTGTTGTATTAGTGTCTTCTGAGAGAAAATACCTGATTGATTGATCAGCACGCTAAAACTCCATCACATATTGGAAAAATGTGAAAAACTAAAGCGATCCGCATGTGTGCAGTAATCTATACGTCAATGTATAGCATTAACTTCACGAAACTCAGAACAAGAAGAATATAATACGGATCCGTGTAACGCATTAATTTCGTCTAACATACCATTAGCAAGATTAAGCAATGTTAATTTGAAATTATTCTGCAAAAAATATTGCAAACATAAATACCTGACGAAAGTACCTTACGAAAAAATATGTCACATCTTGTTTACCAGCAAACAATAGCGAGAAATTCAACAATGTGGTAAGGAATAAATTTGTTTAATATCATGGTAGATGAAAGTACGGATAAGTGGTGGCCGTTATATTGCCCATTGTTAATAGAATTCTGCATGAACGATATTGTAGGTAAATCATATTTAATTTATTGTAAAAACTTCAAAAAACAAATAATGTGACAATTCCTAATTCGTTAAGAAGATTTATCAAATTTCTTTTACTCGACCAATACCTTGTGAAAAATTTATTAATGTGTCCGATGCTGCACCATACATGATAAAAGCCGCGCAAAATTATAATTTTTTTTAATAGCAACATTGATTCATACCACTTGGTTAGCTCATGGGTTTAATCGTGGCAGCCGAAGACATTAGGAAATCAATTCCCTTTGATTAATGATTTAATAGCACTGTCAAAAAAAGCATTTTAAAAGCCCTTTACGAATCAATTTTATAAGGAGCGACTTCCCGGGTGTATATTGCCTCCTAACCGATTATTAACGAGACGGAGGTACATGGTTAGAGGCTGCAATTTTTTTTCGCCGATAATTTTGAAGGAATAAAAAAAGTAATTCTTGAAATCACTGCTGACTGCATTGCTCTACGAAAACTGTAAAACATAGTAACATCTACAGAATTGCTACAAAACCTTTTATATTAAATCAAGTCAAATTATAGCTTTGTTTAAAGTTACATTCGTAAACTAGAAACGCAAAGGATGTCGCTCTCGGAATCAGGTCAGAAATAGAGACGAATTGAATGCTAAGTAAGAAGGTTAAGGGTACAATAGATAATTCTATATACGATTAATTAAAAATGGCAGAGGTAATTTGAAATGAAGAAAGTTAAGAAAATTGTGGAAGGTGAAACAGTAAACGATTTCGACTTTAATTTTAGTTTAGAACGTATTGCACGCCATACATTACATCTGTGGATGTTGAAACAAGCTTTCTATTTCGAAACATATGTATTCTGATAGAAGACAAAACTTTCTTTTACACATTTGAAAACATTAATTATAAATTGTTTTAGAAATATGTTGTAAAAAGATTTTGTGCAATAAAGTTAATGTTTAAATTTCTGCTCTTATTTATTTTATGTAAAAATTTTACATATTGTCGCAATTTTTTTGCATATATGCCCAGTTTATGCATATTTTCTCAAAAATCGATTCATATATATGCGCATATATTCCAGTTTTCTTTGCATATAATCCGGTCTCTAGTTATAATCATACTCTGTAAGGAAATAAATAGTGATGGGTTGCTACAAAGTAAATTGTTATCTTGTAGCAATTGACAACTGTTAGCAGTTTGTAGCAGCTATTCAAAATGAAAAGAAGTTGCTATTTTTCGTAGTGGTTTCCCGATATAGCGGACAAGCGCGAATGTTGTCAAACATACATGTGTATTCGTTAGCAGTATATATAGCAGTAAAGTAGTGTATAAAATATAGTGATGTATAAAGCTGCTTGTTTACGTTAGCAGCTATAACCTAATTATTATTATGAGCATGTCAACTTGCAGTTAACCTAAATCATCTTCAACATCAACCTATTCTAAAGATTTCATAGCATACATCGATCGAAAATCAAGCCAATTTTTTAGCAAGAAAATGCTTAGATTATCGACAATATAAACATTGACCAATACACAATAGATTAACCCTAACAGGCAGAAATATTACATAGATATTTTAAAAAATATATTTTATAAATATTTTTCGTGAGAGGTTTTTGAATATATTTTTCATATTTTTTTCTAAATATAGATAAAATATTAATTAAATATTTATTTCATATTTTAAAATTAATGTAAGCGTTATATTTTTTTCTAAAATATTTGTAAAATATTTATATGAAATTGAGATTTTTTTATGCAATCTATTTAATTTGTCAAAATGAACTAAAATTGTTCTTTGTTTATTTAGAATGTATAACGTCGATAATGAAAGTTGAAACATACATAGAAGTTTCTAAAAGGCAAGAACTTGTTTTTTCACACTCACCATACAAGTTAATAATCAATAATTCTGGCATCTTTTAAGACATACTGAAGGTTTATCAAATTAATCACTATTTTTTAATTGAAGTGTTCTAAATAAAAAACAAACGTATTTATTATCATTTTATTTGAATAAGCAATAAAAATGAAAAATACTCATTTTTAAGTCTAGCTTGGCTGGTGCCAGGTACAACCTACGGCTTTTTCATATCTTCGGTAGTGGTGCTCTCATGGCTTTTTCCTTGTGGCCTCTAAAACAATGCCAATTGTATTAGATCATACCATGAATAAAACCTCGTACAACATTATCAACACCTACTAATACATTGGAGCATTTACAATAATTGGAGTGGTAGCTACATTCTAATACTTACGATACTTATTTTTACTTTATTTCATAATATTTGAAAACATTCTACGTACAAACAATAAACAACCAACGTATTCTAACCTCTATTTGAGGTTATGACAGCTTATCTACCGAAGATGAATCTCTTAAGCAAATCAACTAGCAATTTATCTGGTAGATGCAGTACATTATATGATGCATAAAATTCTACAATTATATTATTAAACGATTTCTGTACATAGCGATATTGAGCATTCCAATTATCTTATAAATGCCATGACATGTTCAAAGTTTTGTTTACCTCGTAGTCACCACAAAAACTAAAATACACCCCGCAATTAACAATTAATTACACAGTTAACCCTAATCTGCCCTAATCGTATACTATTATAAACTATAACATGTAACGGACAAACGAATGAAAACGTTGATGATACGCACGTGCGCGTATGCATTCTATGTATCTAATCCATAGACGCATAAACAATACTAAATCATACAACACTGGCACCGTAATGAATAGAGGTGTTGTGTTGACGTTCGCAACTTACAAATATTACAAATAATATAATACAAAACGCAGATATATTAATAGAAAGTTACAGCGCTAAACTTAGATACTAATTAAATCATATTAGATATATATTATCTATTTAATCTTTAAACTATCATTTTAAATAGGTACATACCTACTTAATACGTATGCATATTTTACCCATTTTATATTATTCGTCTTACGCACCAAATGTACAAAAGCAAAAATTCAATCTTTTTTTTTTTATATGAAATAAATATTTACAGAAATACAAAGCAAATATTCTTGCAGAGTTATGAAAATATATTGAGAAAAACATTTGCAATAAAATATTATTAATGCTACATAACATATATATTTTTAAATGTTTTCCTAATATATTTTCTATAATAATATTTATGCATATTATATTAATATAACTAATATTCAAGAAAGATTTAATATTTTTTAAATATTTATAAAATATGAAATAAATATAGTTGGTCACTGGGGATACATCGATCGAAAATCAAGCCATTTTTTTTAGCAAGAAAATGCTTAGATTATCGACAATATAAACATTAACCAATACACAATAGACTAAGTCATTGTTAAGACTTTCCATTCTAGACGGTGGCTGGCAAAAACTACCAATACCTACTTATATTTACGAAGAAATCTCAGCTTTCAATCTGTAGCCTACGAAACGTAGAAAAGCACCAGCGCTCCAGCGCCCATGCTTTTAAGTCTGTCAGATCGGCACTTAAATTTAATCGGAACAATATCTCCAGACTCCAAACGTCCCTCTGCTGTTACGTTGCGTTGTTACGCGTGTACTCAATGTTGTGTTATACCCGTTATATTATGTATGTGTATATAGACGCCTCGATTATTGCCGGCTACCTCGTCTGCGCAAGTAACTCACGTGTTTATGCACTCTGGTATCTCTGAGGAGGATCTGAACGCTGACTTTACGCGTATATGTTATGCACCAGCACAAAGGTGTCTGGGAGTTACATCTGTCGGGAAATTCGCCACTTCAACTACTCGGAATCCTATATGCTGTATTTGAATTTAATGCGAGAATACGGAAGAAATTCCGTTGTGTATCGTGTGTATACGTAGTATAATACAATGGGATATGAGTACCTACTTGTATGTATTCACTTGAGTGCGATGTGCGAATAATATCTTGTTGTGAAATTGGTGTAAAAATATCTTTCTCTCTGTTGATCGGATCAGTCACGCCTGCTAAACGATTATTGCTGTATAAAATTACCTGCCTTATCTAAATAGATCTATAAAGGTGGTAGTTATTTTATTCCTGTTGTACTGGTTATAAATAAATATACATAAGAATATCGATGAACAAATAAACACATATAGAGTAAATATACTGTAGTGATGTTAATATCTTAGTCATTTAAGGTTATTGAATTTAATTGTAATGTCACAGAATTGTTTGACAGTCACAGATTCAGTCACTGTGACTCATCGAACCTATGATTTTATTGTAAATTTTATTTGATATTATGTTGTAACGGATTTTATAAATTAAGAAAACTCGTTGGAAATTTAAAATTAGACCTTTTAATTAATTAATATCTTTTTAATTAGTTATTTTAAAGAAGTTTCAGTTGTCACTCAACTTTTCCTTTCCTTATAACATTTATTCATTTTAGACTTAAGCGTAAACACAACAAAATGCCGTGATCATTTTTAATCGAAATGAAAATCAATTATCTCCAAAAACCTCTGCTACTAAGGAGGGATTTGCCGTTAGAATATTGTAAATCCTAATAGTAGTATAAGCACTCTAGTGTGCCGTTAAAGAAATCGAACTTTCAATGGCGATGACTCCTATCAGATGTTGATCTGGTAAATATACCAGATTAGTATGTTACGATGGTAGTTTCCAGTCTATTTTGTGCGAAATATTATCTGTTACTGGAATGAAATAGGAGATGCGCCATCTATGCGACAATTTCTCTACTATACACACTGAGAAAACAGTTTTAATATAAATTTATTATACCAGTATTATTTTAAGTATAAACATTTTCATTTTTATTTTAAAAATATGTTTATTTTACCAGTAAACATTATCTTATTTTATATATGTTTATATTAAAATCCCGACAATCGGGAAGGTTCGTTCAAGTCCGGAATGCCTCGCTTTTTTTTAGCCAATCACAAGTTGTATCGTTGTCACCCGAATGAAATCGGAAATCATCGGTTAACGGTAGCGTTTTGAGAAAGTCACGTACACCGTGCTGGCCGCCATTACGCAGTGAAATTAAAAAAATAGCAATTCAAACAGGTGTAACCTAAAATGAAGTTCCTTTTATAATGGACGGATATCCCAACAGACAATGGAAGGAACAGGACTTATCACTTGAGGATCTGAAAATTTGATGGAAGGATTTCAAGGTTAGTACTGAACACATATGTATAACCTAGCTTAGTTCGTGTATCATTTGCATTCAAATAAGTAATCATAAGTAACAAACTTGATGTTTAGTTATTGATAATTTATTCCGTCAATAAAAAGCTGGATAGGTAGTACATTTTTTTTTTATCTGGCTACCATTTCTATTTCGTTGTTATTGGTTATTGGCAAACTACCTAATAGTAAACTTACCTATTGTTATCTCGATGCACACATCATTTTTTTTTCGAAAATTTTGAAATAACTGGATAAATTAGATAAATTATAATTTAATCACAATCAACTTTTCCACCATGTTGTGTATGACTAAAGATCTAATAGGTACATCAAAATAATTCTATACTTTTGCTACGTTTTAGCTGCAGTCCCAGAAGCCGTTTGACTACCATCTACGCTGATTGTGAGTAACTCATCATTGGATAGTACCATAGACAACAACACGAAAGATTTTAGAAATTTGAATGACGAGCAACATAAGACATACTTTAATTAGACCTAAATTGGATAGTAGAATCGTTAATTCTGAAAAAGTGGTTTCTGGGGTAATCTAGAAGTTTTATTTATAGAATGTAGTGACTTGAAGTTAATATTTTAGGGTTTTAAAGCACTATTAGATACTACACGTAATGGGAGAGCCATACTACATTCAGTGCAGCAAATACAACAACTCTTAACATCTGAAGAAATACGTATTCTTAAGGAAAAAGTATGTAAGAAGATATTGGTGTAAAGATTGATCCGGTGCATGTAAATGGTACTTTGTATAAAATAAAAGATACAATACTTCTTTCATCATCCCCTTTTGTCTACATTTGGTAAGATGAAATATATTTTTTGTTCTGGATTTGTATTGTATATTTTGTTCGGTGAAAATTAAGTGTGTCTTTAAGACACAGTCATTTCTGAAGAATACCTTTCATATTTTCAATTTCATTGTTATTTTTCATTTTCTCTCTTTTGATATAAACAGATACATAATTAAAATTACTTTATTGTTTAACATACAATCTTTAATCTAAGAAATATGGCAAATTACTTTTTTAGTTATATATTACCAGTAAACATTATGATTTATGCAACCCGAAATTTGTATGTTTATACTCGATAAGACTAAGTTACTTGGAATGAATAAATGATGAGTAATTGTAGTAATTATACATACCGAATGACATCAAAAAGTTGCGTATTGAACTTTAATAATATAATAACTTTTAACATGTCAACGTATTTAATTTGATCTGCTATTTCAGCAGTTGAAATACAGTAAATATTAATTTGAAGTTGTAACTAACAAATTAATATGTACTGTTTCGTCAGTTTACAGTTAAAAGATACCACAATTTGTAAGTTCTGATTGATAAGTTTCCATTAAAACTACACAAATCTTATTTTAACTAAAGATATATCCATTTTAAAGGTAAGTATAGTGTTTTTTAATTTAAAAAAAATATATTTTCATTTCAAATATAATTTTATTTTATGTGTATGTGTATGTAATAAAAGACATAAATTAAATTAAAATTTAATATTTTTTTTTATATTAAGCGATAATATAATTATTCAATATTTAAAAATAATATATTATTTATTTAAAACATAAAGTTTGTTGAAGCAAATATAAATTATTTTTATTTGCTCAAAATAATTTTATATTGGATTTAAACAAATATTGTTGCTGTCTCATATACTAATAATAAATTATGTTTATGTGTAATAGAATTATATTTAAAATAAATATAAATTTTTCTCAGTGCATAAGTACATCTGCTCATCTGCTCTACTATGTGGGGAGAAAACCGCTATACGAAAATAAAATGCGATATTTATTTTTATTTCCATGTAAATATTTAGTTAAATTAATAAATACTGCGCTAGCTTCAAATAAATCTACTAACCAAATTATTTGTTTGATTGAATACAGAAATATTTTTAATATACCTAAATCAAGGAATAATTTAGCAACTGTAACCAAATGCATGAGAAATGGTTGAAAACAACAAGATCGTTTTTCCCGTGTATAAAAGCTTCAAACACTATATACTGCTGTAAAGTTCCTTGGCTTATAAGTAAATCAGCATTAACTGAAAAGATTCCAATTATCTCTGAAATTTCTTTAACCTCGCGCGAAAAATATTCACTTTTGTTCATTATTGTTTGTGTATCTGAGACTTATGCACGTGGGAACATGAATAAAACTAAAATACTTCCGCGTAAAAAAGCACTCAGCTTGAATACAGGTGCTTGCATTTTCCGTTAAAAGGCAAAAGTTTTAAATCAATGTATACATGCGTGTCCACGCAAATAAACCAAAACGTCCGGCTTTTTTATTTAAAATATTGTTTATAATTCAATAACGCTTAAAAGAAACTAAAATATGTTGTTAAATATGTACATAATAATAACAATATAATATGTAATGTGTATTGTCTTACTTAAATAGAAGTTATAAAGACATATAAAATATTAATCAAAACTAAGGTGCATTACATTTAATTAAGGACACTTTTCGTTTAAAAGCATGTAGTTAAGGAGAAAATAGTTTTCCGGTAAAACAGCACGCTACTTTCAAATAAAATACATATTTTCTGCGAAAAGATATCTTTTTCGTTTAACATAATAAAAACCAAAAGTTATAAAAGTTTTCATTTAATGCAATCTCTCTTCCCAGTGTAGCACGGGATATATAATTGTAAAGAAACATATAAATTTTGAAGTTATTAGAAGCAACCATAGAAGATATATTTTATGGAGGAAAATACTTAATTCCAATCACTTTAGTAAATAAACTTCTTCTTTCCAATTCATATTTTCTACATTCAAATAATCTTTGATTTTATTAGAGCCTCACTATGTTGAAGTTAAGGCTCTCAATATATTTAAATTCTTAATTAACGCTTTTGAGTGTGAGTAAATCAATACAGTACACATGATCCATGATTTGAATAAATAAAATCATGGCTTGCTATAGCGTAAATTTAATTAATCATATTGTGTCTACTAATACATGGATTTTTCTCTGCAAATCTTTCGCCAATATCTGCACACCCTGTATAAGAACATTAATAGCCTTTATACATACATTAATACCATCGACTAACACCATACCATCTAAAATAATAATAAAAAAAGTCGATATCAATACCTAGATTGTTGTCAGAAATCGAATTCCTATAAGGCGAATTTAAATGATACGATCGAAGGAACAACACCCTGTATAAATTCCGATAAATCACGACCCGCATCGTGATTTATCTGTCGCGTCTCGACTGTATATTGCGTCCAGGAAAAGAAAGAGAAGAAGATTTAAAAGAAAAGTAGCACGTAGGAATAAAAAATAAGAAAGCCGAGGTGAGAAATCTCGCCAAGACTTTTTTACGATTTTTAAGCGGGCATAAAACGAAACAATGGCCATCAGAGATGCGATTTTTACGACTATCGGAAAGTTTTGGTAGATCTTTTTGTTTTTTTTTTTCCTGCTGTTCTTTTTTTTTTTTTTTGGCCGGTGGACCCAGTGTCGTTATACGATTGTGACTTTCTGTGGTCTTCGGTCATAAATGAGTAATAACATCTTGCCGTTATTTTTTTTTTTTCGGGGGAAAATAAAATTTGGCCTAAATAAGGATGGGAGTATTAATCATTTTTTTTTCTCAAGTGTGCTGTTAAATATTGCATTGTAGGTTATGCAGTGCGCATTTAATATACGCGCACGATGCGTATTGACAATAAGAAATACGTGTGGGCTGTTCGAATACGGCTGATGCTTATTGTTTATCTGTTTGTGGGGTCTTTTTTGTTTCTTCTTATTATACATTATGGTCTCTGTATTGTCTCTGGCCTGATTTATTTAATGCTCTAACGGTAAACAGGAGGTATGGAAAAGATATTCTTGATTTAGTACCGGGAACAATACTGATATAGGTAAGTATTTTTTAAAGCTGTTACTCTGGAGTTTGCCATGTAATTCAGTAAAATCCGTGATAGCCTTGCTGCTCGTAAACCATAGGCAATGGTGTAGTGGGTTCTACCTTTCTGAAAAGGGCGGAAATAATCAGAGAATAATACAAAACACAAATAAATTTAAATTAAAGTTTAATACAAAATAAATATGGCTCACATCAGTAGTGGCACATCAGTACCACAATAGCATCCACGAGGAAGAAACACTTAAATGCGATTGGACCCCTAAAACTCAGCAGTGAAGAAATAATGCTGCCAAAAGAAGTGAAACATCTCGGAGTTATTCTTCCCAAGTAGCACATTTGCTCGCCATGATGTATTTGGTACCTTAAAGCATATGTGGGCAACAACCGGCCCGCTGTAAGATTTGATCCGGCCCGCGAAACATTTTGAAAAACCAATAAAAAAAAAATATTACTACTTACTCATACTCACTCCAAATGAGGAAAATCGAGTGATATGGGGTTTGTCGCTTGCTCATGCGGAATCAAGTGAGCGAGCAAGCCGAGTGGCGGCGATTATCAAAGAGTGAGGCGGCAAACATTAAAGCCTTTGATGTTTGCCGCCTCACTGGCGGCGCAACAAAAGATTATAGCTTCTCAAATGTTCTACACTAGACGATTCTAGATCATTCCTTCATTTTGCCTATATAAGCGGGTGAATGGGCCGAACTTTAGTTCAGTTCTATTTGAGCTACCGAGGTGATAATATCGACAAGCGATATTCTAGCGAACTGCTAGTGCCGTCAATTTGCTTTGTGACTTTGTGTGCATCTTGAGTGCTTACTAATTATATTTTGTTATTAAGTTTATCGAACGAAAAGTAAACGAAAATGATGTCTGGTGGAAAGAAACGAAAGTAGATGCAGAGGGTCGCAGTTTCAAAAAATGGACTGAAGAATTTTTTTTATCTTGCACATGGTAAGCCTATTTGTTTTGCTGTGTAATGAATCCATTTCAGTGATGAAAGAATTCAATATAAAGAGGCATTACTCAACTAAGCATCCTATGCTGCACTCACTGACATGACAAATAAGAAAAGACAAAATCCAGAAGCTTACCGCAAATTTGGAAAAACAGCAGCAAATGTTTCATAAACAAAGAACACAACTTAATAATGTTGTGAAAGTTAGTTTTATAGTTAGTTCAAAATTGGCCAAGTCATTAAAACCATTTGCCGAAGGAAGTTTGCAGTGTTTTGTGTCTTAAAAAGAAAAATGAATTTGAAAAAATTAGTTTGTCAAGACGAACTGTTTCCCGACGTATAGAAATGATGGTTAATGATATAAAAACAACTTTGACTGACCGTATGGCTGGTTTTGAATCATTTTCCATAGCACTAGATGAGAGCCCCGATTTGTCTAACACAAATCAACCGGCTATATTTATTCGAGGTGTTGATAAAGAGTTCACTGTTACTGAGGAATTGCTTGCTGTACAGCCGCTAAAAGGAACCACTACAGGAGAGGACACTTTTAATGAAGTTGAAAAGGTATTCACGAGTTTTGGTTTGCCATGGTCAAAATTAGTTGATGTATGCACAGATGGTGCACCTTCAATGTCGGCTTACGTAAAGGTTTCATCGGAATTTTGTATGAAAAAGCTGAACTGATTAAATGTGCAAAAAGAATGATTTGATAGTCTTCATTGCATTACCACAACAGAACTTGTGTTCTAAGACCATTCGACTGCAGAATGTTATGAATGTGGTAGTAAAAACCATCAATTTTATTCGATCCCGAGGGCATCGTCAGTTCAAGGCGTTTTTGGATGAAATATCAGCCGAATATGACGACGTAACATATTATTGTGAAGTCAGATGGTTAAGCAAAGGAAAAAATGCTGAAACGGTTTCACGAGCTTAGAAATGAGATAGCAGATTTTATGCAAATAAAAGATAAACCACTATCTGAATTGAGTGACCCAAAATGGATATGTGACTTAGCATTTCTGGTCGACCTTACAGGCCATTTGAATGATTTAAATTTGAAACTTCAAAAACAAGGACAGTTAGTAAATGATTTGTCAACGTTTGAAAGCGTTCAAAACAAAATCCGCTTGTGGGAGGCACAGTTGTTGTCTGGTAACAGTTACCATTTCACCACGCTCTCTGCGTATGAAAATACTGCTTATGCTCAATATGATGAAGAACTCAAGTTACTGTCGAAGCAATTTTCGAACAGATTTAGCGATTTTAAAAACATGGAAGACAGATTCAATTTATTAGCTACTCCAACAAAAGGTAATGTACAAAATGCTCCAATACACTTGCAAATGGAGTTGATCGAGCTTCAAGAAAACTCACTCTAACTGTTGTTAGAATGAACAATATAATGGTCCATGTGTATATAAAATACATATATCTCAAGTATGCTACACACACATGTATATTAAATTCCTTTGACAAATAACATTTTAATGTTATTTATTTTTATAAAATGTAAATTTTTAATGTAAAATTTTAAAATATTTGTGATGTGCTTGTTAAGTGTATAATATCAAAGTGGATTAATGATTTTCTGAAGAAGACAATAAAAAATTGTCGAAACGTTAAAAAATGACTTATTTTAGTAAAATTTTTCATTAAATTGTTAAAAAAAAAGCCGCTATCTCAAGAAAGGAAAAAACATAATTTACACCATCGGCTAAGAATAAAATTTCATCATAAATATTTTTGTAGCTATTGTGTCATTTGTCAAAGAAATTTCACTAGTTTGAAGGTTGTTCATTTTAGAGGTTTACCGAAATAATTTATTGCTTTAATGTATCTTATTTGTCTGTAAAATGTGCAACCTTTTCTCCATTTAAATCTATGTAACTTTCGTACACCTTCCTATATAGTAATATCGTTCCTGTTAAAAGTACCACCCTATATATGATGTGAAATGATCTCCTTTATAAGCTTCCGTAAACAAAAAAAATGCAATAAGTCAATCTACCTGGACTTTTGTGTAATTAGTATGCTTAAAATACATAAATTTATTCTTTGTTTAAGTTTATCACCCAATAAATACAAACTTAAACCATATTTTCAAAATTTTATTACCCAGTCTTATGCAGCATACCTTCCTTGACATACACACCAAATTTCATAAATCTAGATCAATAAATAAAAAAGTTATAGACGATTTAGTAGATCGGTGCACCGTACATCGGTCGATGGAATGCTGCGGGGAGAGGAGGGAAGGGCGGGGGGATCAACTTGGGGTGAACATCGTTTCTGTGAACAGGACTCCGCTGTCCTATCTTTTCGCCAATAAGACAGACGGAGTGCGGACGATTAGAGTGGGGATAAAATGGGCTACGACCTTGTCTATCTTACGGGTCGCTATGTAATTTTCTTGTTGCGTTTGTCGCACGTCGTATGGGAGACGTGAATTCCAAAACGCGCGGATAGATTTAAGGCGGAGAAGGTGCCTCCTTGTCTTTCATATGCACCTTACGGTCAGTTTGTTTATACGTAGTAAATTCAAAACAGTTGGGTCGATTTTAAAAATTCTTTCGCTTTTATGAAGCGGACGGATTTCTGTGTTAACATTGAAATTAATTTTTGTGAAGGGGTTACAGATTATTTTTTTTCCACAAATACTGATGTATGTGTAATCAACATTTTGTTGATGAAATCTAAAAATTCAGTTTTGAGAGCGATGATAATAGAACATATAAATATAATATACATGAATAAATTGGAACGTTTTTTTCATTTATTTTCATTACTTTCGCAATATTTGTGAAGGGCACTGGGAGTTGTGGGAGAAAAAATATATGTGGTTTTTATAAGTTTGAAGGTTTGTTTATAGATTTGAGTAACAACAATACGTTAATCTTGAGGGATGTTTAAGATATTGGTGGATATATGCGATGCATCAAATCAATGCACATCCTAGCATCAGTAGAAATGTGTTTATACTAGTATTGTTCACCATTTTTGGATGTCATTAGGAGTTGTGAGACAAAAAATAAATGTTATATTTACAAGCTGAAGTCTCAATAACAACAATATGTAAATCTTGAGAGATGTCAATGATGTTGACAGATGTAATTCCATTGCTATGTTGTGACATTAGCGCATATTTTTGTACTAATACTATCCGACATTTCTAAAAGATTTTTGGAGCTGTGGGAGAAGAAAATATATGGTATTTTTCTAAGTTTGGAGGTTTGTTTATAGATTTCAGTAAAAATAATGGGTAAATCTTGAGGGATGTTTAAGATATCGTTGGATATATGCTATGCGTCAAATCAATGCACATCCGAGCATCAGCAGAAATGTTTTTATACTAGTATTATTCACCATTTTTGGATGTCATTAGAAGTTGTGAGACAAAAAATAAATGTGATATTTACAAACTGGAAGATTTGTTTAGAAGTCTCAGTAACAACAATATGTAAATCTTGACAGATGTCAATGATGTTGACAGATGTAATTTCATTGCTATGTTGTGACATTTGGGCATATTGTTATACTAATACTATTCGACATTTTTAAAAGACCTTGGGAGCTGTGGGAGAAAAAAATATATGTGGTTTTTATAAGTTTGGAGGTTTGTTTATAGATTTCAGTAAAAATAATGGGTAAATCTTGAGGGATGTTTAAGATATCGTTGGATATATGCTATGCGTCAAATCAATGCACATCCGAGCATCAGCAGAAATGTTTTTATACTAGTATTATTCACCAATTTTGGATGTCATTAGGAGTTGTGAGACAAAAAATAAATGTAATTTTTACAAGCTAGAAGATTTGTTTATAAGTCTCAGTAACAACAATATATAAATCTTGAGGGATGTTTAAGATATCGTTGGATATATGCTATGGGTCAAATCAATGCACATCCTAGCATCAGCAGAAATGTTTTTATACTAGTATTATTCACCATTTTTGGATGTCATTAGGAGTTGTGAGACAAAAAATAAATGCAATATTTACAAGCTAGAAGATTTGTTTATAAGTCTCAGTAACAACAATATGTAAATCTTAACAGATGTCAATGATGTTGACAGATGTAATTTCATTGCTACGTTGTGACATTTGGGCATATTGTTGTACTAATACTATCAGACATTTTTAAAAGATCTTTGGAGCTGTGGGGAGAAAAAATATATGTGGTTTTTCTAAGTTTGGAGGTTTGTTTATAGATTTCAGTAAAAATAATGGGTAAATCTTGAGGGATGTTTAAGATATCGTTGGATATATGCTATGCGTCAAATCAATGCACATCCGAGCATCAGTAGAAATGTTTTAATACTAGTATTATTCACTATATTTGGATGTCATTAGGAGTTGTGAGACAAAAAATAAATGTGATATTTACAAGCTAGACGATTTGTTTATAAGTCTCAGTAACAACAATATGTAAATCTTGGCAGATGTCAATGATGTTGACAGATGTAATTTCATTGCTATGTTGTGACATTAGCGCATATTTTTGTACTAATACTATCCGACATTTCTAAAAGATTTTTGGAGCTGTGGAGAAGAAAATATATGTGGTTTTTCTAAGTTTGGAGGTTTGTTTATAGATTCCAGTAAAAATAATAGGCAAATCTTGAGGGATGTTTAAGATATCGCTGGATATATGCTATGCGTCAAATCAATGCACATCCGAGCATCAGTAGAAATGTTTTAATACTAGTATTATTCACTATATTTGGATGTCATTAGGAGTTGTGAGACAAAAAATAAATGTGATATTTACAAGCTAGAAGATTTGTTTATAAGTCTCAGTAACAACAATATGTAAATCTTGACAGATGTCAATGATGTTGACAGATGTAATTTCATTGCTATGTTGTGACATTAGCGCATATTTTTGTACTAATACTATTCGACATTTTTAAAAGACTTTGGGAGCTGTGAGGAAAAAAAATATATGTGGTTTTTCTAAGCTGGGAGGTTTGTTTATAGATTTCAATAAAAATAATACGTAAATCTTGAGGGATGTTTAAGATATCGCTCGGTATATGTTATGCGTCAAATCAATGCACATCCGAGCATCAGTAGAAATGTTTTAATACTAGTATTATTCACTATATTTGGATGTCATTAGGAGTTGTGAGACAAAAATAAATGTGATATTTACAAGCTAGAAGATTTGTTTATAAGTCTCAGTAACAACAATATGTAAATCTTGACAGATGTCAATGATGTTGCCAGATGTAATTTCATTGCTATGTTGTGACATTAGCGCATATTTTTGTACTAATACTATCCGACATTTTTAAAAGATCTTTGGAGCTGTGGGAGAAAAAATATAAGTGGTTTTTCTAAGTTTGGAGATTTGTTTATAGATTTCAGTAAAAATAATGGGTAAATCTTGAGGGATGTTTAAGATATCGTTGGATATATGCTATGCGTCAAATCAATGCACATCCTAGCATCAGTAGAAATGTTTTTATACTAGTGTTATTCACCATATTTGGATGTGATTAGGAGTTGTGAGACAAAAAATAAATGTGATATTTACAAGCTAGAAGAATTTTTTGTAAGTTTCACTAAGAACAATACGTAAATTTTGACAGATGTCAATGATGTTGACAGATGTAATTTCATTGCTATGTTGTGACATTAGCACATATTGTTGCACTAATACTATCCGACATTTTTAAAAGACTTTGGGAGCTGTAGGGGAAAAAATATATGTGTTTTTTTAAGTTTGGAGGTTTGTTTATAGATTTTTAGTAAAAACAAGACGTAAATCTTGAGGGATGTTTAAGATATCGCTGGATATATGCTATGCGTCAAATCAATGCGCATCCTAGCCATAATATAATACAATAAGGACATGCTCGCAAAAATCCATTGTTCTTGAGTGGTCCTTTGAATGACCTTCAAGCCCAGCTGCCATTTTGTAAAGCTGTTACCGGGAATTTTCAAACGTGTAGAATAATTTATATTTTAAAGGAAGTAGAAAAATAGATTAAAAGAATACACAAATTTATGCGTTTTTATTCTGATTTTGTTGCAAATATTTATGAACAGTTTATAGTAATAAAAAACACGATTCCAGTAAAATAATGTTTGATTAAGTGATACATATATTTGCAAGTGTTTTACGATAATTATATTCATATTCTTTCCTGTTTGTGAAATAAATCTTTGTTTATATTTTAATAGTGTAAAATATTCTTCCAGGAATAAATATGTTGTGGTTCTTTCTCAAATAAATTAATAAAAATGCAACAGCATTGGTGGAAGGGACTTTCAAATTTCTGACACGAATACACAATAACTTTTAATTAGGGTTCAAGAGTTATGACTGTATCGTTCTGTGCGACACAAAGATTGCTCTTTTTTATTCGACTACTTCATTTCTAACATCCGACCCTGCACTAGTTTGTCAACAATAATGTCTGGGGGTGCACAAATTGATAGAATTCAAACGTAGACTATATAATTTCGAATTCTCTATAATGTGAATAAATGCGATTAAAATTTATACCAGTATAATGCAATTCAAACCAAAATCACATTATTTTAAAAAGTGAACATAAAATGAATAAGGTTAGTTATTGCGATAAATAGCAATCTAGCTTAAAACGTGTATCTAACAAATAAATTGATTTAATGTGACCTAGGAATCTCTGCACAACGATAATAGTTCTTATTATTCATGTACTTTCTTAATTCTTGTCGTGTCATATATATTAGATTCATTCGGAAATCCCAAGAAACTGCGACCATCATTAGCATCACAATTTATCTTGCGAGAGTGACTGACACTATATGATACCCATTGGTGTCTTCTTTCACGGTTATTTGAGTTATTTCACTTAAACCTAACAATATAATATATAAGAAAGTATGTAAATGCTATGGCCACTGGCCACCGATCTTACCTTTTACACAAGAATATCATGGTTCATTAAATGTTTTTAAAATTGCAGGGGTAATTCAAAACTAATAAAATACGTAAAATAAATAAATAAAACAAGTAAATCATGTAGATTAAACGGATAAGTAAACTAATTTGTGTAGATACGAACGTAAACAATAACAAACTGCCATTTTGGGAAGCTGTTGTTTGATGTGAAGTTAGGTATAGGAATTTGGACCGCTATAACTCATCTGTCGTCCTTACTCGGTGTACTCTGTCATAGCATCAGTAGAAATGTTTTTATACTAGTATTATTCACCATTTTTGGATGTCATTAGGAGTTGTTAGATAAAAAATAAATGAGATATTTACAAGCTAGAAGGTTTGTTTATAAGTTTCAGTAACAAGAATATATAGATCTGGATAGATGTCGAGCATTTTGGAGCATCAATTCTCATTTAATTGTTAAAGATAGTACTAGTAGACAGGGCGTTCTTGCCTTAATCTTTTACCATTTTACTGACTTGATATAAACCGACCAGTTTCCCGGAAATGTTGGTCAAATCTCCAAAAGATAGTAGGTAGTAGTTTAGTAGTATTTAATTATTTATTATCAATTACAAAAGAAAATATTCTTCGTTTGAATTTAAAATTAAAATGTGCTTCCTTATCACCGCATCTTAAAATCCGACTATATCACTGCGTTGTTGGATGAATGGATGAGGGGACAACTTGAGCGCATTTGCATGCGTCGCATTTACGAAACATGAATTCCAGTCTGCCTGTATAATATATCGTCTCGCTCACAATTCCCCATACGTACAATGACAGTCAAGTTCATATCGATTTAAATGATACTTTAAAAGTGCATATAAGTATTAAATAAACTTCAGTTTTAACACTTTTATGTCGCAAAAGGTTTCGAGACTATACGTACGATTAAATATATACATATTTTTAGATATGGTGGCTGTTTCGACGGACAAATCTCGAAATAGACCACTGTAAGCGTGGAATATGCCTTCGACTGAGACTGAGTTTCAAACCTGACCTGGTTGACATGAATTGATGTGACCTACCGGGTTTATTCAAATCCGTCCGGCCGTTTACAATTCCACATAATAATGCATAAATGCATTTGTATTCATTATGTCCGTAGGGACGTTGATGCGCCATTAATTCGAAAGGAAGTTCCTCGGAGCTTCGGTCATTGATATAAATCAAATTAAAGTGCGGATAAATATTTATGAATGCATGTATAACATATGCACTTGCATACGATGAATGTCATTTGTGGTATTGGTAAGGTTTATTCTCGAGAACTATTACGTATAGAGTTGATTATCTTTTGTCACCTAGGATATACTTTGTCATGGAATGTGTACTTGATATTATTTAAGTGTAAAGTTACTATTTTACTTAGTTATATTTTAAAACTAATTACCCCAGTGACCAACTATATTTATTTTATACTTTATAAATATTTAAAAAATATTAAATCTTTCTTGAATATTAGTTATATTAACATAATATGCATAAAATATATTATAGAAAATATATTAAGAAAACATTTAAAAAATATATACGTTATGTAGCATTAATAATATTTTATTGCAAATGTTTTCTCAATATATTTTTCATAACTCTGCAAGAATATTTTGCTTTGTATTTCTGTAATATTTATTTCACATAAAAAAAAGATTGAATTTTGCTTTTGTACATTTGGTGCGTAGGACGATAATATAAAATGGGTAAAATATGCATACATATTAAGTAGGTATGTACCTATTTAAATGATAGTTTAAAGATTTAATTAGATAATATACATCTAATATGATTTAATTAGTATCTAAGTTGAGCGCTGTAACTTTTCTATTAATATATCTGCGTTTGTATTATATTATTTGTAATATTTGTAAGTTGCGAACGTCAACACAACACCTCTACTCATTACGGTGCCGTGTTATATGATTTAGTATTGTTTATGCGTCTATGGATTAGGTACATAGAATGCATACGCGCACGTGCGTATCATCAACGTTTTCATTCGTTTTTCCGTTACATGTTATAGTTTATAATAGTATATGATTAGGGCAGATTAGGGTTAACTGTGTATTAATTGTTGCGGGGTGTGTTTTAGTTTTTGTGTGACTACGAGGTAAGCAAAACTTTGAACATGTCATGGCATTTATAAGATAATTTGGAATGCTCAATATCGCTATGTACAGAAATCGTTTTAATAATATAATTTAGGAATTTATGCATCATATATGTACTGCATCTACCAGATAAATTGCTAGTCGATTTGCTTAAGAGATTCATCTCGGTAGATAAGCGTCATAACCTCAAATAAAGGTTAGAATACGTTGTGTTGTTTTATTGTTTGTTTGTAGAACGTTTTCAAATATTATGAAATAAAGTAAAAATAAGTATCGTAAGTATTAGAATGTAGCTACCACTCCAATTATTGTAAATGCACCAAATGTATTAGTAGGTGTTGATAATGTTGTACGATGTTTTAATCATGGTATGATCTAATACAATTGGCATTGTTTTAGAAGCTACAAGGAAACGCCATGAGAGCGCCACTACCGAAGATATGAAAAAAGCCATAGGGTTGTACCTGGCACCAGCCAAGGCTAGACTTCATTTTTATTGGCTTATTCAAATAAAATGATCATAAATACGTTTGCTTTTTATTTAGAACACTTCAATTAAAAAATAGTGATTAATTTGATAAACCTTCAATATGCCTCAAAAGATGCCAGAATTATTGATTATTAACTTGTATGGTGAGTGTGAAAAACAAGTTCTTGCCTTTTAGACAACTCTATATATTTCAACTTTTCGGTATCGACGTTATACATTCTAAATAACCAAGAACAATTTTAGTTCATTTTGACAATTTAAATAAACTGCATAAAATATCTCAATTTTCATATAAATAATATTTTACAAATATTTTAGAAAACATATTACATATATATTGCGCTTACATTGATTTTAAAATATGGAATAAATATTTTAATTGAATATTTTATCTATATTTAGAAAAAAATATGAAAAATATATTCAAAAACCTCTCACGAAAAATATTTATAAAATATATTTTTAAAAATATCTATGTAATATTTCTGGCTGTTAGGGACTGATTCCAAATAATAAAAATTTTATTTGGTATTAATATCAATTTCGTAATAAAAAAAAATATATATATAAAAACCGTTTTTCTCGCTATATTAATAAATGATTTGCTTTGAACGACTTTCCTTTTGTTTAATTCAACACATGTCTCTCTGACCGTTCCTATGTATGTTCATCCACATGATATGCTATTGGCACGGCAGGTATTTCACCTGTCATGTGACACCGCGGCCGACCAGGACACTGCTATTACCTTCGTTGTGCGCAAATCACCGGAACATTACGCTAAGGTGCAAGGAAGGGTTTCCCTGTTCGCTCAGCGAAGCATACAGCACCCCCGTGCCATTATTAGAACTAGGAAACGCATATACCATATATAAAATACGCCGGTGCTTCCGATACAAACTTCCTGAAATGGGCACCTGTCTTTCCAATTCCGCAATTAGGAATATGTGCGTGGACATGTGCCTGTGACCGAATAGATGTAATGTTTATTTGATTGTGTAACCTCTACTGTTGCTATTTGGAGGTTAATATCTTATCAACACCTACTAATGCATTTGGAGCATTTACAATAATTGGAGTGGTAGCTACATTCTAATACTTACGATACTCATTTTTACTTTATTTCATAATATTTGAAAACATTCTACGTACAAACTAATAAAACAAGACAACGTATTCTAACCTCTATTTGAGGTTATGACGCTTATCTACCGAGATGAATCTCTTAAGCAAATCAACTAGCAATTTATCTGGTAGATGCAGTACATATATGATGCATAAAATTCCTACAATTATCTTATTAAACGATTTCTGAACATAGTTATATTGAGCATTCCAATTATCTTATAAATGCCATGACATGTACAAAGTTTTACAAAGCAAAATATTCTTGCAGAGTTATGAAAAATATATTGAGAAAACATTTGCAATAAAATATTATTAATGCTACATAACATACATATTTTTTAAATGTTTTCCTATATATTTTTCTATAATATATTTAATGCATATTATATTAATATAACTAATATTCAAGAAAGATTTAATATTTTTTAAATATTTATAAAATATGAAATAAATATAGTTGGTCACTGGGGTTACATTTAAAAATAATTAAAAGCTGACATTGTGAAATTTCGTTCTCTAGATAAATCCTATCTTGTTTACATAAATATAAATACTAATACGAAAAAGAAAAAGAAATAATTGCAAGTAAATCGTACGGTGAGTTATGATTGCGCTAAATAACCCGACAAATTTCATTTAAACCGTTATATATTGTTACTTGCTTACTGCCAGTGTACATAAGCGTGACTTTGTGACATGTTTAATGCGATTAAATTTCGACAAATTCTTCCATATCCCCAATTCCCAAATCTGTAGGTTTAAAGGCTTCCCAGCATCGTTCTTCCACACAATAATTGCTGCCGTCATAGTCCTTTCTTGAGTATCAGTAAATACGTTAATATGATAAACGATACGGTAATTTAAGTAGAATTTATAACGCATCAGGTAACAGATGTTAAGGCG
>RXPK01003188.1:0-49342 GCA_004143645.1 Protaetia brevitarsis
AATTTTGCGCTAGTCAAATATTTTAGTGTATGATTTTTCCCAAACTTTTGCCAGGGACGAGTGTACGCGTATTTAATAGACAGAAAGACTAGAATTCGTGTGAATTTTGTTCGATATGAGATTGACTATTTTCTGGCATCAGAGCGTCAACCAATCGAATTTTTCCCTCGGATGAATATAAAACCCCCCATATCTAATACAGTATTCATATAGCACCACCGCATCACGTGTATCGTTTCGTGTTTGATTCTCCGTATAACATATCCGAACAAACCACCAAATGTGACTGACTTGCAAGTATAACTTCTTTATTAAACGTTAATTCCAGTGGCAAAACCATCAACATCTTAAATGTATTGGGATCATCATTACGCAATTAGTTAGATTGATCAAATAGCATAAACATCACTATTTTATAATGGTTCTTCAAAACATCATTTAAAATGTACGTTAGTGAAACAAAATTGTGAAATGAGTGTTTTGCAATTTATAATTGAGGAAAACGTCTTAAGAGAAATATTATACACTAAGAAATAGGAGTTGCATGTTAAAAAGACGTTTGTTTTAAAATGTGTTAAAACCCCCAATAATCCATCATTTAGTAAACAGTAGTAAATTTGTTAGTCTAGATCAAATAAAATGTGCTAGAGTATTTTAATTCACGTGTCAGTTGGACAAAAATAACCCCTTTAGCAATAGACAATACTTGACTATCTTGCTCGTCAAATTAAACTTCTATAGTTCTCACAAAATAAACGAAAAGGGTTGGACTCTCCTGACTATTAATAGCAAAAGTGTAAAATTTTTAACAGTGTAGTGGCATATTCCATCGGTTCATCGTATTTAGACTTCTTTCCTTTGACGTTTCTGTAATGCCTAGTTTGTGCACAATTTATGTGTATTTTGACTATTTAATCATTCCACCGTAAGTAATCTAACTTTCAATGGTATTAATCTTGCAATTTCATCTTATAAATTGTAGTTTTTTTGTCTCTGCGGAAACAATAAATTAATTCCGAAAGCTGAGCCGCATAACAAGAAATGTCCTTTAATCCATTGGCTGTAACACTATATGGACAGGTTCCTATGAGACACCCAGACATTTATTTTACCTCATTGAGAACTAAAATTGTAATATTAGTAGTGTAATGCTTTGAATGGAACAAACCTTCATATCAATGTGAAATATAATAATATTAATCGTATAGAATATAGCATAATCTGAATGTTTACGAAGAACTGGTCGCCAACATAGTTTGAGAGGAACAGGAAAAGGAAGCTCTATATCTGTAAATTCTTGAAAACTACCGCCTTCATCATTTGACTGCACGACAATATTAATAGGCTTTAATAACATGCACGCCAGACACCATTGGTATCGTGATAATGAAATGTTTAACTTTGATTGACGCAGCATTACGAAACAAATACGAGCATAAAAGATTTTTTTTTGTTTTACAACAAGAAAAATGTCGACAATGTGATAACGAATTGAATAGGTACATCATCTGCTGTGACAATTTTAAATTTTTGCCAGATTTAAGTAGGTCAGATTGATAAATATTTAGGTGAATATGATAAAGTTTTACCTCAAAGCATAGCGGTCAAAGTACCTCTTTTATAAATGTATTTCTACTACTACCATCTAACAATCAAGCTTCATTTAACGATTTCGTAAAGTCCGAGATGATATTTGACCCCTCCTAAAAGGAGGTTAGAACACCATCCTTATCGGATGAGAGTTATTTTCGTCCGAAAGTCGTATAAATCACTCTAATACACGGCCGATATACCAGATCCCACAGAGTAATGTTCTCTGAAACTACGAAGATAAGACAGCAATTTCAATAATAATGTTACGATACATCTAACTATAAAGTGTTGTCATTTTCGGCAGGAAGTTCGTGACCTAGAGTCCTTATCGCCACGTTTTTATCATTTGGTGAGGAGCTGTAAAACTGTACACTTCTAGGAGATTGTAAAAATGTAGATAATATACATTACTGATCCCCGTAATGTTTGTCAAATAGGTGCGGTATTAATTTAAACATAAAAAAAGCAAATTTAATTTTTAAACTTGGTACCAAAAATTATTGCAAATTTAAAGTAAAAAAACATTTATTTAGAGTCGCCCTAACTCCACATTATGAATTTTTTAAATGTTAGTCCCTACATGATTTACTGTTATGGGCATCAACGCAGTAATTTAAATATAAAATTGACATAGAGCCTTTCAAACGGACCTTTTGGCTGTAAAAATTTAAGAGGTACTTTATATACTCCCACGATAAAAGTGGTCGTAAAAGTATCAAGACGAGAATATTTTATTCTCTAATACTCAAAAAAATCGTTGTGAAGTATACTGTTTACTAAAAGTTTACATATAACTTTTGTAGTTACCTTATTAATTTTGCTGTATGAGCAAATATTTCTACCCTCTAGTAAAACATGTTACACCAGTTAACAAAGTTATTTACGTTTTCTTGTAGGTTCAATGCATCTGTGTCGAAAGAGATTTCAATAAATAGTTTAATATCATCAGCTAAGCCAAAACTGGACAAGTAAGACTGTGCAACAAACAGTTCATCAATAAAAATATTGAATAATAGCGGACCCAACTTTGAGCCTTGTGGGACCCCTGAACTCATCAGAATAATGTCCATTATAGCGTACATAACACTTTCGATCACTAAGATATGATTAAAAAGTAAAGTTCTTCGTTGTTGAATGGCTTTTTGAAATGTTATTTAGTGTTAAAATAAAAAAAAACACAAAATCATGTTTTGCTTGTTCTCTTTTTTGGTATTTTTCTAGACTTCATAATTCATATTTTTGCGATTACAGCGCAATCTGTTACGAATCGAAAAAAAAGTTTCAAACAAAAACTACATACTTGATGACGTAGAATCCGAATCTGCAATACAAAATGGGGGTTACGATTTAAGATTTCGAAGTTGTCCCCCCTCCCACTCTGGGGGGGTGAGGTGGGGGATCGAGTTCGCCACCATTCAGTGAGCCCCCTACATTATAGCAAATCTTATTAAGATCTTTTTTTGATTTGATGCAGTGTTTTAGAGATATTCTGTTGTCTCAAGATAAAAAACTCAATCAGTATACAACATCGACTTGTCCACTTTTGTCCATAACCTCGCTGATGAATTGAGTAAGAGTACGTGCACAATGGAGCTGTGATGCTAGCTGATAGCCTGGATGATACATTCAAGCTATCATCGATGGTACACTGTTGAAAATATTACGTCTGTGCGTTAATTTTTGCGCTAGTCAAATATTTTAGTGTTGTAATTTTTACAAACTTTGCCAGACGAATTGACTACGCGTATTTAATAGAACAGAAATGACTAGAATTTCGTGTGAATTCTTTGTTCAGATATGAGGATTGACAATTTTTCTAGACATTCAGAAGTGTCAACCATCAGAATTTTTCCCTCGGATAGAAATATTAGAAACCCCACCTATTCTAATACAGTATTGCATTATACGCACACCTGCATTGCACGTGTATCTGTTTCGTGTTTGATTCTCCGTATTAACATATCCAAACAACCACCAAATGTGACTTGCGAAGTGTAACCTCGTGTTATTAAACGTTAATTCCAGTGGGCATGTAAAAATTCAACATCATAGATGTTATTGGGAACATCTATTTACGCAATAGTTTAGACTTGAATCCAAATAGCTAACATTCACTTAATTTTATAATGGTTCTCAAAAATCGTTTTAAAATTGGTACGTTTAGTTGAAACCAAACTTGTGAATGAGTGGTTTTGCAATTTATAATTGAGAAAACGTCTTAAAGAGAGAATATTATAGCACTAAGGAGTAGGAGTTGCATATTAAAAAGACTTTGTTTAGAAAATGGTGTTTAAAACACCCAATAGATCGCATTCATTTGTATTAAACAGCTATTAAATTTGTCTAGTCTAGATCAAATAAAATGTGACTAGAAGTATTTTATAATTCCACGTGTCAGTTGACCAAATAACCCCTTAGCAATAGACAATACTGACTATCTTTGCTCGTCAAATTTTAAACTTCTATAGTTCTCGACAAAATAACACGAAAAGAGTTGGACCTCTCCTGGCTATTAAATTAGTCAAAAAAGTGTTAAAAATTTCAACAGTTTGTAAGGATTATTATTCATTCTTATATTAAACGCGCACATCGACAAACGAGTTATAGCAAGGATGATCGCTTTATGACTGATACTCGATACTTAGAAGAATTTTACATCTTTTTGCGAGCCAGAAAACCAGTGCCGCTGAGATCCCAAACCTACCGATTCGATAGCTAGTATTTATCGACGTTTATAGGTTGTTCAACATTGCAATAGCAGTCATTGTTGTCTTAGAACGTATGCGTGTGTAGTTTTGCAATTTACAAATTATAATATAACAAGTAACAAATAAAACCAAAAATGGACGTGCCAATATTAACTGCAGAAATTTCGAAAAGAGAAGAGTTATGGAATCAAGCCCATCCGGGATCATCATAAAGATAAAGTAAAAGAAAGTATAATATAAAAGTATTAGAGTATTGTTTGTTATACAGAAATAAAGCCAAGCCAAGTGAAAGTACCTACGGGATACGTTCCGCAAGGAATTGGCTAAACAAGAAACACCTCAATCCGGTGATGCAGGAGGTAAAATAGTAGAAAGAATTAGCCCCATTTTAAAAGATTAGCTTTCTTGAAGGTCAATTTACGCCACGACCATCAACATCGAATTTACCAAGTACATCAAGCAGGTATTTATTCTAAATGATGATGATCAGGAATTAGACACTTTGAATTCCGCCTTCACCGAGCAGTCCATCACAGGCAGCCAAGAATTTTCTAAACGACAAAGACAAGTGGGATTTAATAGGACAAACCTTTAATTAACATAGAACGAATAGAAACTCAAATTGCTACAAGAAAAAAAGATGAGAATCGAAAATAGCAATCGTTTACATGAAGACAGGCATTTTTTTTTAAATGTGTAGAAAATGCAAGAAATGCAGAAAATGCATCCGCTTACAAAACTGCAATTTAGATCACATGTTCAGGAGCTTGTAATACGTTACTCCGCCAGCTTCCTCAACTTCGTCTTCTACACATACTGCATCTCATCAGAAACCACAACAATTTGCATGACCAAGAAAATTTGGTCACAATTCCAGAATTTGCGTTTAGCATGGCATCGAATTTTATTTTGCTAATATTTCATCAAAGGAACACTTTTTATTTAAATGTGTTTTGCCAAAGAAAATATCATTTGTTTATATTGAATAAAGTTTTGATTACTTACCGCAGCGTATAACTAAACTCTTCTACACTATTTGTATTATGACAATTTACCACACTTGGTCCACCTTGGTCTTCAATTTTATTGAAAATGTATGGAAAGTAATGGTTCCATCTCAAATATTCATAAAAACGATCAGGGTATTCCTTCAACTCTTGATAAAGGTGTGTATTCTCCATTTCTAAGCGTTTTTTTCATTAATTGGGTGAGTTTGGTATCCCTAAAGTGCAAATGGTGCATAATATACAAATTTGGTAGTGGATGAACAAAAATAATCATTGTTCACTGTCTGACATGGCGACCAGACACGGAACTACGAGTTGAAAGGCTTATACTTGCGCTAGTATCCCAGCTTCGTTGTGTACACCTATCAGCGCTTATAGTTTGAAATGTGATCTATCATCCAGGCTATCTGCTGGCATCACAGCTCCGTTGTGCACGTACCCTAATGCATGCCTAGTTGGTGATTTATAGATCGTTCAGCAATAAATCCATATTGATTGTGAGAGAGAAAAGACGGACACTGTGATAAACAGATGAATAAAGAATTCTTTTATAAACTTTTCCAAAGTTTGAGAGGATAACTATAGGACGGTGGTTAGATATTAATGCAGCATCACCTGTTTTATATACAGGACAGATTTTTGTCCTCTTCCATAATGGAGAGATTGATAATATATGTTAGGGGCCCAGCAAAAACGTATCTGCAATCTCGAACAAAGAAACTAGGGATCTGGTCATCACCTGCTGTATATTTGTTTTAGAAAGTTCACTCATTACACAAATTACAGATTCCTCATTCGTAGGTGAAATTATGTGAAGGAGATTGTAAGAAAAGGTTTCAGTAGTATGCGATGCATAGGTGATGGGTTTATAAAGAAAGATGTAGCAAATGCGTAGCAAATTAGTCATATAGAAGGAACAGTCTTTGTCTATTTACACAAATACATTTCCTAAATGTTACAAGTAAATATAAATTACAAATATATGTTGCTAATTTTACGCTTAAGAAATTTTTTCTTTGTTTCTTTTACGTTTCTGGTTTACTGGGTTACCAAGGAATATTAAAAAAGGCGTTTAATATAAGTTACATGCAAATTTTATACCTAAGAATTTTTTTTTGTTATGCTTCATACACGTCTCTTGTTTAGTGGGTATTTTCGTGATGACATTATAAAATCAAAAATTATAACGAATTAGACAAGGATAATTACAGAAGATGATATACACGGTCGTTTTGCAAAGCTTTATTATTTCCCTTTCCATGAAAACAATTATAAATGGGCACTGATTAATAATTTGACACTGATATCTTTTTCGTATATGTTCGAGTATGAAGCCGTTTGTTCTACGGACGCATGATGACTTATGTCCTTATGTGTTATCTGACATTATCATTAGTTCAAGTCAACGAACTCGATAATACAGAATTCATACATAATTTCATTTCGTTTATTCGTGAAGAAGAAATAATACAGATGCATTAATTGTTGTTTCAGGAAATTTACTGTAGAAAAAGTGTGTCACACCTTTAAAATTACCTAATTTACAATTACTAAAAATAAACATGTTTTTTTTTTCAATTCATGTTTATATTTATAAACTTTAATACACTTTTTTTTTATGCAAGGTGTCTGTCTTATATATAGAGAAAATACGAGATGACATAATAATGATCAACTCAAGAGACTAAACCATATTGTCCCCACATGTTCCGTCCAGATATATACTCTTAAAATATATTATCCGTGCTTACGTTACATCTGCCATCTGGACGTAGTATTCACTAGAAGTGCAACACAGCAGAAACATTTCCTATACAATTTTATTATTTGTTGCTGACGGCAGACATTCAAATTTGTATTACCGATCAAATTAACAAACTCTTCACTTAGTGGGTTGTGATATTAGTATTGAGAAAAGGAAGACAAGAAATAAAAACAGATGTGTGAAGTTTATTTTTCTTTGAATTGCTTTTCGAATTATAAATGAAAGTATCGCTTCAGAACTAAAAGACTAAATGTTATTTTTTTCTTACAAATCAATGTGAGAATATATGTAATCATAACAAAAAAATAGGCAGTTAGTCCTAAATTTATTAGTGAAATGTTATGATGGGATTTTACGCTTTTTATAATATCTTTAAAAGACAACTTCTCTCTATTCAAATTTTGCCTAAACGTTCAAAAGCGCATTTTTGGAAAGTGACTTTGACAATTTACTAGACGGCGCGGCCTTTCTATTATTAGCCTGCGAAATAGAATGTGGTGTCAATATTTTTAGATTTACATTAGGCCAAATCGATATTAGTATACACTCATACTTTCTGAATTTGCTCATCAATAGTTTTCCATATAGAGGTCGCTGACATTCGTCGTGCGATACCCTGTATACAGATACTTTTTATAAAACATCCGTCTTTATTCTTTAATATAGCAGTAAAAAATACCTATCACATGTTAAATATGAAGAATATAAGGTAATAAATTCCAGATATATATCACCAGTATCTATATGTAACAACATAAGGTACAGCAAATAAAAATAAACTTTATGGAACAATACCTATATACAGTGAGGTCGTAAATGGTCCCCCCCCCCTGATAACTTTTGAATGGTTTGAGATAGAGCAATGAAACAAAAACCAAGTGAAATTAGAGATAATTTGTGATTTTTTGCCTATAGAGATACGCACATGGCTTCTGATGTTAAATAGAGGCGTAGCTATCTCTTAAAATTTTAAATAGGAATAATTTCATTTAGACGCTCATTTGGAAGATATTTCTATTACTTTATGGCAATGCAAACAGTTTTACGATTTCGAAATTTTACCAACTTATCCAAGATTAATAAATGGAGTACTTACGTTACTTTTCTATAGCCCTCGTATAAATATTGTGGTTTTATGTGACTTAGGAAGCGATTGCTGTAAAATATGACATATTTTACAATATGACGTTTTGCAAAATTTAGCAAAAGTGTCTTATCTGTCAGTGTATGTGTCATGTGTGTGGGTGTCTATGTTACAGATTACGTAATTACAGGTTTCTGTACACTATATCCAAACAGCGAATACGAGGGCTATCGAAAAAGTAACGTAAGTACTCCATTTATTAATTTTGGATAAGTTGGTAAAAATTTCGAAAATCGTAAAACTGTGTGCATTGCCATAAAAGTAATAGAAATATCTTCCAAATGAGCTTCTAAATGATATTACTTCCTATTTAAAATTTTAAAGATAGCTACGCCCTCTATTTTACATCAGAAGCCATGTGCGTATCTCTATAGGCAAAAAATCACAAATTATCTCTAATTTCACTTGGTTTTTATTTCATTGCTCTATCTCATACCATTCAAAAGTTATCAGGGGGGGGACCATTTACGACCTCACTGTATAATATACAATAAGTGATTACCTAAAAAAGTATCGAAATTAATTCTGAACAATTAAATCCTTACTAAATACCTGTAAAATTGTCAAGAATTTCCTATAAAATTTTCTACGAAGAATCCCGACCAGATTGCCATTCCATGCTATTGACCGAGACGGGGGCTTGTCCAACCAAAAGTCCAACCTGTACCCAGAGAATTACCAGTTCATCGTGTGTCACGTCAGTATTCCATTAAGTATACCCTCACGTAAAACAGAAAATAATTAATTAGTTTTATTTCAATATTTAACCAGAAATAAGATTTTTATAATTTATATTCACTATACGTTAATTTGGGGTTAGATTTATATCAAGCGCCATTTAGTTTAGTTTTTTTTTTGGGAATTTTTAATATATAAGGATTGTATTCAGAAATCACTGAGTTGGTCTGTGATAAAATAGTTATTCTTAACCAATATCGATAACACAGATGATAGTTTTCTATTAAATTTAGTTTTTGCTATTTAGTGGGTAGATGACACCGTATTTTAAATTAATTAAATTTTAATTTGACGTTTCCATAACCTCATCGTTATTTAAAATGCCAGGAAAATTCGAATACGTATTTTTATATTAAATAAATTGTTTTATATAGTATTTACTGATTCCAACATACCTACTGCTGTGTACTGACTGAATTGGAAATGCAAAATGAATATTAAATTGTATTAATTATAATGAGAAAAATTAAACTGAAAACATATCTTCCTGCATAGAAATAATAAATGATCTTATACCTATAATGTGCACACATCAATATAATAACAATTATTATAATGCGAATTCCTTGATGGACGAAAAATTCACAGAAAACAAATCTCTATATCAAATGAATTAACAAAATGGCAGTAAAGATTTAAATATACAAGTACTCACGTTAAAGTCAACCAAGGAACTGCCTGACAAAATTCTACAGTCGTTTTTCTTACAAAAACAACGCAAACGTACAAACAATACGCCAACATTCAAAAGACAAATAATTGAATGGAATTAATTTAAAAAACTGAACACTTAATTAAATAAATCAAACAATAAACTCATAATAATAATAATATATATTTACTCAGCATGCCAATCTAACATTGGTTTGAATCGTCGTACAAAACAAAAGTACAAAAATATATAAAGTATAAGAACGTCATTTACAAAACATAATATAACACATATATAAAAATAATTATACAAAAATAAACACGAAGTCTATTCATTTACGTATTCGCTAATGGTATAGAATGCCCCTCCAATTAGCATCTCTTTTACGCGCTGTTTGAAAAGTTTAGAGCAACCAATGATCGTACCTCGCTCGGAAGACATTATAGAGTTTTAGACTCATTAATGCCGGAGATCTTTTTGTTAGTGTTGATTTGTGTTGTGGAATTGTCATAACATTTAATTGTCTAGTGTTGTGCGAATGTATTGTCTTATACGATTCAAAATCATGTATGTGGTCCTTAATGTATGTCAATGCTTTGTAAATAATAATGCAGGGAAAGGTCAATATTTTTTTTATTTTTAAATGTTTCTCTACAACTAGCTCTATAAGGCAGATTGAAAATTAATAACTTTAATAACTTAACTTACTTTTAAATAAAATAAAATCTAAATTTGAGAAAACCGTCTCGAAACAATGACAAATGGCTGACCGGAGTAAACAAGACAAAATCTATGCAACTAAAAATACACTCGCGAAAAACGGGGTGGGGTGTCTACCACAGCAGTACCTTGTGATCTAAGAGTCTCAAAGATGATAAAAACATAGCATTTTGGTAACGAAATAAAGATTTAAGCTCGATTTGGTTTAAAACATTCTTTTATTTGTACGGTTAGTGTTTTCACGACGACATTCGATAATTACTAGTTTTCAAATTTAAATAATCCAAGAAGGGGCTTTGGGGGTGCGCCCATTAGGTGAACTGTGCCTATTCGTTAGCAAGCACCTGGATTACTGTTTTGACAGACGATTTGGTGCTCCTAGAAGTGCACTTTTCAGAGAGGTCGCTGGGTGAATTGAAACGATTATATTATTTTATTTGATTTTATTAAAAAAAGAATTAAAGAAAAAAGATGGTATACGGATAAATAATTAATAAATAAATTGAAAACATAAAATTAATAATAATAATAATAATTAATTGTACCGAACTATATAAAAATAAAATTTTGAAATTCCGGACATTGTGTTCTGAAAAACAGAGCAGTATATTTTTTATATTATATTTTTATAACCTACTGAAAATATATAATACTAGATAAAGTTTGCGTTTCCAATACTACGACATTATTCTGTTTCGTTTTTGGTAAATTTTAGTGTACGGAATAACGTTTGCGCACACGTACACAAACTTTATCAAGCGGCAAATAGTTTGCGCTCTCCTTTGGTACGGTATGTAGATTGTTTATTTTCGTTCCCTCCTAAACCATAATAAACTTATTTTTTTTAATTTAAAATATATGAAAGGCTAGCATATTTCTGTGTGTCCATACAGATTACGCGAAGTAATAAGTAAACATGGATGGATAGGACACGGTAAATTTGCCGCTAAGTAGTTATGTCCATACTGTTATAATCTCTCTAATTTGAACAAATTGGAATGCCCCGTGAGAAACTAATTTTGAGAAAGTCAACTGCATTTCAGCATTCTTGCGATTCGAGAATATTCATTTTGACATATAATAGGAATGATAAATTTGTTTCAAATTATATTTAAACTAATAACACTAATGCTATTTAACTTTAAAAGTCAATAGTTGCTTGCTTTCCTCATTAACAACTTATCAAAGCGGAAGATCCTTAGCTACAACCATCATACTTCCAACAACAAAACACTCGACACTCAAGTAACCCACCCTCGCAATAAATCAACTTCACTAAACTCCCTTTCTACACTCTAAAAAAAGTTGGTAATTTTCCTTGCAAAAAGTACAATTTTTCCTTACTGGTAAGAAGTAAAAGTAACAAAGTAGGGGAGAATTTACTGAAATTTGGGATTTTTTCTATAATTCCAAAAATTTATCTCAATTATAGGAGCCTTTTTTTAATTCTACGGAAATTTATTAAGTAAAATTTTAAAATTTCTTAATAATACCTGAAAATTACATTCAAATTCATAAATTACTGCGGCAATTACGGGAAATTTCCCAAGTAAGAGTAAAATTATAAGTGAACGCATGCGCACACTGGTGGTGTGGAGTGATCATGTTAAATCCTGCATAGTCGTTAGTAGTTGTTTATAGTCGCTATGTGGAGTCCATAATTACGATATCAGTGGGAAAGGAAAGAAAATTCAGAGGTAAGTAGGTACCTAGATTATATTTTCTAAATATGTACAGAAGTATGACTGTTATTATTATATTTGCACTAATTTGTCATGTCTCGCTCATAAACTGCACAGAACATTCTGTAGATTGCTGGATATTCTTGTACATGTTGTTGACATATATATAATAGTCTACACAGAACCCTATGGAACTGTAAATGAATCGTTGGTAAAATTATGCATATTTGACACGGCTCATGTCCAAAAATCTATCCACATCAAGCAACGGACGCGGAAATGTATGTACAACAGCGCTGTCATTTTTAATACCAGGTAGAGTGTTCTTTTTGTAACGAGATTCGCATCATTTCAAATGTGTTTTAATTAGCGGTAGTTCAATATGAATTCTTAAATGATAAATTCAATGAAATTTATAAATTCGGCCAATATTCTGCTATTACAAATCCAAATTCCATATCAAATCGAAATGTATTCAGTTTGGTTTCTTTTCAGGTTAGTGATCCACTACAAACAAGTTGCGTTTTTCATGCTTTTGTCAATGGATACTCAATAAATAAACAGTTTTCTTAAAATGCTGGTTTTTAATCTCATACCTTGCGTTTAACTTTTACGTTCGTATATTAATTTATATCAAATTTTTTGATCATCAAATACCAAAATAAAAATGCAAAACCTATCTCGAAATTTAAAAATTATATTCTGTGTACTGTTTCTGACTCTTGAGTTAGAAATAACCTTTTTCCGAAAGCACAAATCAGTAGTAGATTTGCAAAAATAACAGCTCTTACATACTTCTCCTGCTCGGGAAAAAATACTCCGAAAAAAAGTAGCTTTTCTAATGACATTTCAGCTTTAACTGAATTTTCCTGTGAAAATTTCAATTTCAACTGAATTTTCCTGTGGAAATTTCAATTTTAATTGAATTCTCCTGTGGAAATTTCAGTTTTAACAAAATTCTCATGTGGAAATTTCAATTCTAACTGAATTTTCCTGTGTAAATTTCAGTTATAACTGAAATTTCCCAGTGAATATTCCGAGTATATCAGGGAAATTCTATGGAAATTTCCAGTGCCGAGGGAATTATACAAAGGAGCTTTCCGTGCTAAATGGAAAAATCCTACAGAAAATTACATGAGAGTAGGAAGTTTACTTGCGCCAGTAAAATTCATGCACGGTTTTAGGGTGACAAAATTGCACCAAAACGGTACAGGAATTTTACCAAAAATTTTTTAGTGTGTAGGTAGTAATAAACAAAACCGAAAACATTCCTTCTCCTACTACCGTACAGAGTACAGAGCAGATCTTCCCGACTCCCGACGTTCCCATCTCTGTCCCTCCAATCGCTACACTCACAATCGGAGCCCCTCAGAATTCTCCTGTCAGTCCTCCTCAGTCGGGAGAGAGATCTGTAAATATTAGATCTGACTTGACTCAGTTGGCGTCCGTATCTCAAGTGAGTTAGTGTTCGTTCGTACGCGTCCGGCTGTGCGGTTTGCGTGTTTTAGGACGTGAACACTGCAGACGCGTCTTTCTTTGGCCTCTTCAAACCCGGAAGATTATGGATAGATCGGGGCGATTGTGACACAGTGATCGGCGGTGCGCGGATGTGCGATTAGAAGGGGCGCGTTTATTTCTGAGCGACCATCTCGGGAAGAAATGGGCGAATTCGGGATGTGGAAGGCGTTGTTGTGTTGTACTATCTTGTGTGCGTTCTGTGTGTTCGTGAGTGCCGACGAGGCGAACGTTGTTACCCCGGCTTTCGGCGCCAAGGGGACGAAATGTTACGATAACTTCGGGAGGCCGCAGGTAAATTAAATAAGATAAAGGAGGAAAGTTATAAAATAAAATATCGTTATTGGACAGTTCTGAAATAGACAAACAAAAATATCAAACGGTCTATTACTCGACCTTTATATATGAATCTTAAACTTCGCGTTTCACCTAAACGAGGCTACCTATTCTAAGTACTACATGGATTCCGTACCAATTAAAATGTTGTGTTCCTACCATAACTAAATAATAACAAAAGTAGGGGAAGGTGGAGCAAGATGGGAACACTAAGCTTTAGAACACTGCACCAGGATTGCAAACTGATATACAAGGTTCTAAGTAGGCTTGTTGTAATCTTTAAACATTTATCTGCTGATGGATGAATTTACAATTTTTCGATGGGTACTCTTGATGTTGTGAGAAAATTTTTGAAAAGAAATGTGTAAATACACCATCTTGCCCAACCATGGGGGCAAGATTGGGTTTCAGGTGAGTTAAGAATGGGTCGTACCATAAGGTATATATAGGTAAAAAAAAAATAGATTCTTAAAATATTCTTAAAAACATGCAGGAACAAAGCTTAAACTCTTTAGAGCGGAACTGCTTAAAATAAAAAAATACAATAACGATAAGAATATTAAACTTAATCTTCACAATTGAGACAATAGATGACGAACTCATCCACGTTATTCGCACAGCCTCCATGTACTCAACCTCGCCATCCATGGCATTGTATCAATACTTCGCCTTGCAATACTAACATTGAGCGTCATCTTCCTCGACAGAAGAACTTGATTATTTCCTTGACGTTTTCTAAAAATCTATCTCTTTGCTTTCCTTACAAAATTCGGCTTCTTGATCTCTTCTGTTTTCTTCTTTGTCATTTTTTTTCCTTTAACTCTCCCTCAGCACTTCTAGTTGCCTTAGGGATTCTCCAGACTTCTATTTTCTTGTAGCAGATTTTTATACGTAGTGCTTGTAAGGATTGTTGTCTTTCCCTTGTTACGCTTTGATTGGACCTGTACTTTATTCCTAACATGAGAAATAGGCATTATGTCTTCGAGAAAGCATAATGGCATATCCAGGCATAACGGACCAGACTGAAGAGTGAGAGAATGATGTTCCCATGTTGCCCCATACCAATAGCCCCATTTTGCCCCTTTGAGACATTTTCTGGTTATGTTATAATAACATATTAAATATTTGAAATAAACAAATAACACACTATAGAAAATACATGCAATACATATCAATTAATAAGCACAAAAAAGTGTACTTGTAAATAATTTACTTATGCTTCCAATACTGGCCGTTGAACTAACCATCAAAATAATAACGAAATTCTGGAAATTGCATAGTTCACGCACAAACAGCAATAACTTTGTTATTACGACTAGTAAAGTTTCCTACATTACAACAAACATAAAACAGCACTTGTCAATATTAGGACTGCTATTATTTGACAGATGCTTACTGCCGTTTTGCAGATAAGACGATGTCCCCATCATGCCTCGTGGCCCCATCTTGCCCCACCCTCCCCTATTATAGATCAGCTAGCAATTGTTTTTATGTTTGCGCCCATGGAACGACCTCAATTATCCCCCAGCATTCGCCAAAGAGTAAGGAAAAACAATGGAAAAACCTTACTCTGGCAGCAAGACCTGGGAAGCAGTCCCAGGCCTTGTTACTGATAACCAGCAACTAATGCATTCATCCTTCTGATTTTGGAAAAGACAAACTTCACGCCCTTTCAATATCGACAGCTGGTCTGTTTCTAGGTAGTTCCTCATCGACTCTTCGCGAAGCACGAAGCTGACTCCTCTGTCAGTGGAATGATGGACTCAAAGCAAATAAAACAATAACAATACCTATATTCCGACACTTAACAATAACTTAATCCTAAGTACTCTAATCAATGGTAATTAAAAATCAAAAATAATAGTTTTGTTTATTGTCAATTTTACTGCAAATAAGTTTACTAACACCAGTTAAGGCCACGAAATATGTCCATTCGTAGCGTGAAAGCAATCTTGAGCCATCGTTTCATTCGTTATGTGGCTTCGCACTGCAATATTTACTCATAGCTTATACAGGCGAATGAAACCACGTTCCTAGCAAAATACTATTACAAATTTATCCTAGAAAATAAAAGCTTTTTGTGCTTACCAGAGGAATGATCTTACTGCCTGTGACACAACAATAAACGCGAATTCTTCTAAAACTAGGCATACGATAGAAACCCTTAACTTACACACTTATTTCACTGTTTGGTTGGAAAAGAATAATTTGTGCATCGACACAGTGTTTTTGACGTCATCTCTGTTCAGTTTCCTAAACTAAACGTAACAATCCAGAGGAATGATATTTCTCCAAATAAAAGTAAAGAAAAATAATTTGAAATTACATTGTTACAAATTAATTTGTGGAACAAATAACAATTATTTATGGTGCAGAGTCTCATTAATTTTTCTTTTAAGATCTTTAATTACCCACAAACGTATTATTTATGTAAAATGACGCAATTAATTAATATATTAATATAATTAATACTAATTCAGACCACTAAAGGGTATGAAATATTCATTTATAATACATACTACCCCACTAACTATCTAAATATGCCTATCTAGTTCTTTACCAATATTGAATTAATCAATAATTTTCGATACCAAGACCTGAATTAATCAATAATTTTCGATATCCACAATAATTTACTCTTACACAAATGCATATTTTTAGATATATGTGACTGAAAAAGTTTGATATCTGACTTCTGTTTTTTTTTTTTTTTGAAACACCCTGTATATCCTTTTTTTTTTTGTAGATGATCCAAAACTTTTCGCCATCACCGTACATAATAGATTGAATACACACTTTATATCCGTAATGAAAAATGTACACACTCATTTTAAAAATAATCTCAGTTGAATAACAGGGCCATTCATATATCACACAGTTTATAGTGCGAACCATTTAACATCTGTGGCTTTAATATTATATGATTAATAGAAGAGTAGAGCAACGACATACTAGACCTAATAATAATAATCACTCAGCGGTTAAAATAAACAAGCAAAACGAATTGCAGAACGTATTTTCTCCGAACTACATAAATAAATTCATTTAGTCATCTTACTTTATTGTGTCTATACTCAAATATGCGACAATTTTTTGCGGAAATTAAGGGAAATGCAGACGTACTTACTATCGACATATTTTAAAATATCTAAACATGAAAATGTAGGCTTATATCTATATTTTTTTCTTATTAACGTTGTGATGACTTTAAATATCGCTAACTATAATAAAAGTATTGTTTAAAACAAGGTTTTGGGTAAATACAGCGCCTCGCTTCTAACAATAGAGGTCTATGTAAACGGGACGCATTGTGCTTCAAATATTTACCGTAAAATTATCGATTGTTTGGCATATCTTGAAAGTGGGGACGATTTACTACTTGGAAATATAGTGCTTAACAGGAGAAATGCATATGGTTTCTCCTTTTTTTATATATACAGAGCGATCCAAATCGCGACAAACAAAATAAAATTATAAACATATCACTTACAAATAATCCTAAAACTAAACACTTTCTTAAAAATCATCCAGAATTATTAATTTTAAATGCTGATAAATCACGGGAAGCAGCAATTATAGAAAAAAAAACAATATCGGAAAATTTTAACTTGCTAAATGTTGAAACAACGTATACTAAACAAAAAACGATCTGACAAAACAAAAAACAATAAACAATCAAAGAGTGGGAAAATAAATCCAAACTTAGTATTTAAAATTTAGTAAAATTTCTTACAAACATGATTAGCAAAATTTTAGGTAAAAATAAATTTCAAGTAACAGATTCTTGAGCTTTCATAAAGTTTTTTAACCTAATTTTAGTCCTAATTTCTTTTCTTTGAGCCGAAAAAACAAATTTTGCTATAAGCATTCTCTGCAGGACGTATATAAGCTAGAGTGACAAAAAGAAATTGTTCAATTAGTTAATTTATTAATTATTTTGTTAATTTTTTATCAATTCTTTATTAAGTATCACTAATGTTTAGAAATGATTTTCATTGTGATGTACAAAAGATCACAACCTCAATAAAGCCAAAAATTCTATAAAAAAAACTTTCAGATATTGATGTGCACTGTGCACTATGTCAAAAAATAAATGCGAATGGAGGAGGCGTTTTAGGTTGTTCGAATAATTTGCTCCGTGTTTGAAACCGCCGCGGGACTGGTTTTAAAGATGTATTTGGAGATAGTGGGAGTAACAACTGTCAAAACTTGACGTATCGTAAAATGGAAATGACATTAGTATCTACAGGCCAAATCCTGAATGTTTGTAGTTACGTTATATTTGCTTATGACGTATGCAGCGTCTCAAACAAATTCAGGCACACCAACATTGTTTGCAATGAACTGTACGAAATGACAATTGTCAAATTTAATGAGGTTATACGCAGTTTTAATAGAACTTTTGGTAAAAGAAATAATAGAAGTAAATAAAAATTCAAACCAAAAGAAGGGCAAATAAACAGTAAAAAGTAGATGCCAAATGTCAACGGAGCGGTAAAATGGGTTAAAATTGGGTGTTTGCATGCACTGCAGTAAACATTATGAAAGCTCTTATTTACGCATTACTCGACCGTATTCTATCTCACTTCAATTAATTTGTTGATACTTAATAAAATATGGACGTATAGCTTAAGTATCTACGACTTATGTTATATACTTCTACCTCGCTTGTGTATATGAATGCTTCCAATTTTTTGAAACTACGCTTGTCTTTATTTTACCGACCTGTTAATGACGTAACTACAAACATTCATGATTTCGTCTTTATATTATTATATTTGCAGTTTATTGTGTTATATAACAAATAAATACGAATAAGATTCACATGGTTTATGGATATTCGTCGACAAGAAAAGCTTTAAGTGCATAATGAAATAAAAAAAGAAATATTAGGTATTAGAAGAATTGTGCATTGCGGATCACAACTACCATGTGATTCAAAATGATTGTCGTAAGAAAAAAAATTGTTTTCCGGAAAAAATTATCTATACTTATTACCAATTTAATGAGCGAAGTCAGCTACATACAAATTTCATACATTAAATGAATTTTCTTGACATTTAGCGACATTGGCGTGCGTGTTGTAGTATCTTTCGATTATTTATCTGATAATTTTTTTTCAAATCTTTTATATTTACATCTAATATCATCAACAATAGTATTTCTGAATACTGGGAGAAAATAAGGGAATTTATCTGTGGTAATAGCTCAACAAACAGGTAAAAAATCAATATTAACATTAAGTGAAATAGTTTATTACATTTTATAATTTTATAGGCTTATCATACACTTCAGCGCAATGAGCTGTCAAAAAAAGTTACATTTCATCCCTATAAAATTTCTACGGTACAGGAATTATTACCATTAGATCACGATAGGCGATTGGAATATTGTCATTGGTTTAATAACAATTTAAGGGATGATGACTTGCTAAACAAATCATTTTTCTCGGATGAAGCCTGGTTTTATCTAACAGACTATATCAATTTACAAAACTATTGTATCTGGTCTGCAGAAAATCCACACAAATTTCGAGAAACGCAATTGCATCCCGTAAAAGTTGGAGTTTGGTTAGCTATGACCAGGGAACGAATAATAGGGCCAATTTTCTTGGAGGAAACTGTAACAGTCCAACGTTACAACAGATGTTGGAATTGTTTATTGCAGAGTTACAAGAAAATGAGCTTAAAGCAGGTTATTTTCAGCACGATAATGCTCCAGCACATACTGCTCGACAACCTGCCAATATCTTCAACAGTTTTTGCTGACAGGTTCGTTAGAGCACAAAGATGGCCACCAAGATCGCCTGATCTAACCCCATTAGATTACTTCATGTTCGGCTATCTAAAAAATAGGATCTATAGAAACCGCATGCATACCATAGAAGAGCTGAGAGATGCAGTTTTGTCACTTAATAATTATACTAATTGTATGTTATAATTTAAAGTAATAAATAAATTTAGTTAAATACCAGTTAGTACTGAATTGTAAAATCATAATTTAGTAAAGTTAAATTAATTACATTTCATTTTTACAAGCAGAAACACCAATCCATAGTCGTTTATATAATGCGAGTTCAAATATAGGTTACGTTTTCCTTATTTATTTTATGACAGATCCGTTTACTTTCTTATGTTCCAACACTGACTTAGTTCAAACCTTCATTACAAACACGCGGCATATACCTACACCCTGTTACTATCTATAGGAGCGGAATTGACAATCATTTTGAATCTCTGTGTATATGACTTTGTTAGACTGGTCGCCTACCTAAAACGCCCCCTCCATTCGCATTTAGTTTTTGACATAGTGTACATAAAAATGCACACCAGGTCAGGTTAAAATATATCAAGAAGTCCCAAAAAAAACTTACCTATACTAACATACAATGAATTGAAAAAACACACCAATTAAAAATAAAATAAAAGACTTTACAAATGTTCAAAAACATATGTTTATATTAAATATAAATAATCAAATTATACCCATACATCTCAATATTTGTTACCAATATCTACTGCTTTTGATCTTCCTTAATAGCATCACTTTGCTAACACGTTGTATTAAAAACAAACGCGCGCAAAACATGATAGCAAAACGAGTAGGTTTTGATTTTATTGCTTCCTCAACATGAGGTCCTCGTACGGCCCATCAGGAGGTCGTTCTAATTGGGTTCAGAATATCAATGCACTCGTTGCTTCCACACCAACTATATAGACGCAAAATTGCGTGGGTTTTTACGATACGACAAGTGGTTATCATGGGTGTTGTAATGGCAATATACAACTATAATTAGCATATCCATACAATTTACTGTGCAATAAGAATTCATTTTATTTACTTGACAGTAAATATTTGTTACCATTATTATTATTATTTATAACACAAATTCGTTCAAAGTGTTCTTGTACAGTGTACAAAGTTGGACTTTGTTTAAATGTTGAGAATTGTTTCATAAGATACCATAAAAAGTAAAAAATACGTGTTAATATTATAATTATTTATAGTACAAATAATAATAATAATAGTTGAACTTCGTACACTGTACACTTCTCACAGGAAAAATCGGGACACCAGCAATCGTGAATTTTAAAATTTCTTGGGTGTAAATGCAGCTTTCAGAGGATACATGCACTTATCAAAGCCATAAATCACTTTTTTTGTTTGTATTTTTGCGATCAAAGGTAAAGACTAAAAATTTAAACAGAAATATAAATATATATAGAGAAAAAGGTTTATACATTAAGTAAACACATTGGAATTTCGGTGGCGGTGTTTCCTTAGAAATACCGAATACGGAAATATTAATGCAAAAAAAAATACATAAGAAATAAAAGGCTACTTTAGAACTACACATATACAGTCGCGAGCAAATGTTATAGGCACCCTAAATTTTGGACAAATATGACAGTAAGAAATGAGAAAATAAAAACTTGTAGGTAATACATTATAAATATGTAGTATTTTAAGGGATCTTATTAATTTGTTGCATATTAGAGTGTTTTTAGTACAGCTATAATATTTTTTAGATGGAGGGGAAAGTGACATCTCGAAGACTTGAAAATATATAAAAAACAATAATACATTTACAAAGGCATCTATAAAGACTATTGTCAACCAATAAAGACGATTATGTAAACACGTTGAAATAACTGTCACAAAAAAAATGCAAGAAACATGAAACCCATTAGTTTTGTCAAAGGTGCCTATAACATTTGCTCGCGACTGTATGTATTTAATAACTTGTTTGATGTTATGTAGAGATAATTCTTTTTTTAAGAAAACATATGGGGATGGGATTTTAAAATTATATAATTATATGCTTAGTTTGATTTATGCCCGCAAGTAATACTTTAGCAATAGACAATATGTCAATCAGCCTCCTGAGTTTTTGAACAATGTGATTTTCGCATTGATTAATTACACTATTATTAATGTATTCATTATTGTTGTTGTTTAGTATCCTTAAATATTGTATTACTATAAAATATTTTTCTGTTTTAAAAAATTACCAAAAACAGTTTAAGATTATTTACAAAATTTTTAAAGCAATTAATTTCGCAAAGAAATTATTTATTTTATTAACTCTCCGTTTATTGTATTTTCAAGAAATATATCTTAACTATCGCCTGTGTATTCCGATGTCGTTCTACTTTATTAAAATATAGCTAACATTTTTGGTCTGTAACACAGCTTCAGGCAGTAGCAACAAAAAGTATTAAATGTATCAAATTCAAAAATAAATATTTTAGCACTAACTGAGATTGACGAACAATATGCTTTCTTACAATATTTGTTATGTATTATAAATCCGATAATATTTTAAATAATTGTTAATAAACCTGTGCTACATAAAGACAATTTGTAAAGAGACCCAGTGTTGGCCATATCTCAAGAAAATAGATCAACGACGTCAGATTACACAGGCGATAGCTAAAATATATTTCCTAAAAATACAATAAACGGAGGGTTCATAAATAAATAATTTTTTGCGAACTTAATTGCTTTATTTAAGAATTTATAATAATCTTAAATCTGGTTTGGGTAATTTTTTATAGATAGAAGGAAACTTTATAGTAATACAGTATTTAAGAATATTAAACAACAATAGTAATTAATACATCAATAGTAGTGCAGTCAATAAATCTGTGAAAATCACATTATCCCAAAACTAAGGAGGCTGACTGACATATTGTCTATTGCTAAACTAATACTCGCGAGCATAAATCAAAGTAAGTAACTAATATCAAAGCAGCACTAACAAGCATCATAATATTAAATAATAAAATCCCATCACCACATGGTTTCTTAAAAAAAGAATTATCTCTACATAACATCAAACAAGTTAAATACATATATATTTCTAAATGAAGCCGTCTATTCAAGAGTTCTCTTTGTTGTTATGTATATTTTTTTATTGGTATTTCTAAAGGAAAAGCAGCCACCGAAACTCCGATTTGTTTATTCTATACATAAACCTTTTTCTCTCTATATATATTTATTTTTCTGTTTAAATTTCTAGTCATTACCTTTGATCGCAGTAATATACATAATTAAGTGATTTATGGCTATGATAAGTGAATACGTCCTCCGAAAGTTGCATTTACAATCAAGAAATTTTAAAATTCGGAATTGTGGGTGTCCCGATTTTTCCTGTGAGAAGTGTACAAGATCATTTTGAACGATGGAAATCAATTTTGGTGCTAAAAAATCCACACCCACACAAAGTGCCATAAATTGGCATAGGTCAGGATTCCCTAAACCCTGTTTTGTTGGGTACCTGAAACTTGTATTTTTATCGTCAATGTTTTTCACAATTTAATATTTCAATAAGACCTCTAGCAACACCCTACCTCAAAGTTTTTTAGGTCTATTATTCGACCATCACATCGTTTTTGGAATAAGATATATATGCATTGCTTAATGATACATCAATAAAATGCCAAAAAAATCTTGACCCACAATTTTTTTACGTTTACGATCTATCTCGTAAAATGATTTTAGCATGTGGGCTTTGTCGACATGATGGCCTGCATTTTGATTGTAATCCTTGGTAAATTCTGGACAAGAAATTTCCTTCAAAATTTCAGATTTGTTTTTTCTCCGAACAGACATGGTCAGGGTCGTGAAAATTTTACAAAAAAATTATATGGCTTCTTTGTCCATCCAGTTATATAATATTTAATATTATAGAAAAACGTTAACTTGAATATTTGAAGATAAAACCACTAGAACTCGTAAAATAAATTCTTGGAAAGGTGCTTTTGTAAGAGTGAAAGGGGTATTCGTTAAATAAAAAAAAAATCACGTGAATCAAGGAATTCATTCACTACTAATTCAAACGATTAGAAGAATACAAACAACATAGGATGACACAAATACTGCATTCACTGCACTATGTTTCCGTATGTATTTTCAATGAAAATATGTTTAGAAGAAAGTGTTAAAAATGAGTTTATGATGCGAAAGGATATCATTTACGGATAACTTATCTTCAGTTTGCTATACTACTTCCTTCCTACCTTCTTTTAGCAAGAAGATTTCGATGAATGATGATATTGAAACTTTCAAAACTTGGTGTAGATACACGTTATAGGATAGAAAATTTTTCAATTAAGATAAACAGTTAAGAATTTATGAAAGAAGACCACCATGTGAAGATATTTCGCCAATATCTACATACCTTGTATAAGGAGTAGACTTATTCGCTAGATTTCTGAAGTTGGAGCAAAAATAAAGCTTTTTTGTAACTCTAACAAATCCAAAACAACTGATCAAACGAAGTCATAACTATACTTCATTTACTATAACAGACGAGGTACGTCATTACTTGCAAATTCGGGCCATGCAATACTATATTATTAAAGTAACCAACTAACATATAACTTATTCATGTTCAATTAAAGATACTATATGTTGGTGCCTACTGCTTTTTAAATTGCATGCTTGTCACATCTTCCCAATGTATTCCCACCAATTTAGTTATAGCTGTCATTCTGCATTTGCAGTAAAGTGTGGGAATTTGCGTTTATAGTTGGTATATATTTATTTAAAATAAATAGTTATTATAACTAAACCATACCGAAACCATTGTGTAAACAGTCGAAAAGGTTAATAGTTTGGTTAATTGTGTATTTCGACGCAGAACGCGAGAACAACGGGCCATTACTCCCGTTAACTTTCGTGCGAGGAGTATAAAATCCACACATATATTTTTAATGTCATATTCTTTACATTATTCCGTTTTTAGAGAGTAACGAGTGTCCTAAACATTCATGTTGCAAACATAAGCAAAATTTCATCCATGAGCAAACAAGGAATTACATCCGCTAACCCAAAACGAAAATGCATAGGAAATAAATGTTGTAAAAATTGATTATTCTACTCATTGTCAATGTGCTATTCCAAACACAATTTATGACATGTACGAAAACAGTGAGTATATACAAATATTGTTTACAGAAGTGGATCCATTGATAACATACATTTTTCAGACTAACATAACACATTAAACATTTTGAACAGTGCTCTTAAAGAAAAAGACATTTCTATGCTTGAAACACATTGTTGTGGTAGATATTATTTGTTCTCAAAGGAAAGGGAGTTTGTTACGAAACGATGGATGAAATATGACAGATCGGAGCATGCATACAATTATATAAAGCGGATTGAATTAAATTAGTCTCGAAATTTGAGGTACTTGGTGTACAACATATTGGAAAGGAAATTCAGAAGTAGTCAATCAGAGAGATTGGTTTGGATAGAGAAGAACTTGCATACTAATGTTACTGTAATACTTTAGCCAGTGGTTTCTCATAACTATGGGTACGCGAAAATTTTTAGGGGTACGCGGCCGGCAACAATAAAATAAAACAACCGGGACACGTATGGACACTTTGACGTGCGCGCGCCACTAAGGGCTTAGTCATCAGAGTGGGGCTGTGTGGCGGCAATCACTCGTGTCACTGCACTGCAGTAGCATTGCCTGTTATTACAAGCTCGCTCTCAGTATTGTGTTATTTTTGTGGTGTGTTGTGTTATTCTGCGGACACTCAATCTGTTGAAACACGTCTACGGACATCTGTTTGAAACTGAGTCAGGTACCACGTAAGTGAATTTTACAATAAATTAACAATGGATAAATGGCTCCTAAAGAAAAGGCTCATGAAGATCTGCATCAAATTCTGGGCCATCAACTTCACAAAATGAAAGTAGACCTGACGTCTTGTTACTAATGAGCAGCTCAAGGAAAAAATAAAAAAACCGAAAAACTGGCAAATGAATTAAAAGTAAAAAGAGAAAATATGACGAGTTGTACTTAAATTAGGTTTTACTTGGACTGGAAGCTCAGACGAGCCTAATCCACAATGCGTTGTTTGTTCAGAAATGTTATCAAACAATTCTATGAACCTTCTCTTTTAAACGCCATTTTGAAAGCAACATGAGAATTAGTCAAAAAGGAGTTACGGTACTTTGAACGTCTTTTGGAGATTTGAAAAGTAGGAAAACACAATAAAACATTTTCTGGTGGTGGTGCAGAACAAAATGAAAGTGCTCTAAAAGCTTCTTACAAGTTAGTCATTTAATTGCGAAGTCTGGTAAAACCATACTATTGGCGAAAACCTAATCTCCCCTGCCGCAGCAGAAATTGTTTCTTGTATGTTTGGAGAGAACGAGGCAAAAGAATTACAGCAATTCCATTATCAATGATACGTTTCAAGGAGAATTAGTGATATGGCGTATGACACAAAGAAAACTTGTTGGAGCAATTCGAGCTAGTCCTTGCTTTGGTATACACTCGATGAAAGCACGGATGTCGCTGGTCTAGCCCAACTGATCGTTTTTGTACGTGGCATTTTTCAAGATGAAATATTTGAAGATATTTTATTTTGTAAGACACTTAAAACATCGACAAAAGGTGAAGATATTTTCAATTTGTTAGATTCTTTTTTTTCCGAAAACCAGCTCGAGTGGAAAACTGTGTGTCAGTGTGTATGGATGGTGCTAAGGCTATGAGCGGTCACATCACAGGGCTGGTAGGCCATATTAAAACGGTTTCAGCTGAGTGTAAGTTCACTCATTGTGTTCTTCACCGAGAGGCTTGGTGGCTAAGCACCTCCCTGATGAACTTAAAGATGTCCTTGATCAGAGTGTGAAATTGTGAACTTCATAAAAACTAGGCCCTAAAATCTCGTTACTTTAAAATTCTATGCCAGGATATGGGAGCCTCCATGAGAACTTTTGCTACATACTGAGGTACGATGCTTTCTCGGGAAATGTTTGTCCCGTGTATTTGAACTCCACAAAGAATTACAATATTTTTTTACCGAACACAAATCCCATCTGTCTTCTGTACTTACTGATTTTGATTGGCTTTTGAAGTTGGCTTATTTAAGTGATATTTTTGGAAAACTCAACATCTGGAATTTATCCATGCAAGGCTGTGTTTCTGATATTTTTAATATAGAAAGAAAACTGATGCAATGGTAAAAAAGATCATTCTCTGGAAAAACAAATAGAAATAACAACTGCGACCCGTTTGAAAGATTACTTACATTTTGCAAGATAATGAGAAAACATATCTGATTTCACTGAACTCAAGACTCAAATGGGCCAGCATTTGAATGCATTGAAGATCCGCATAAGAGAGTACTTTCCACCTTTGGAGAAACAGTATAACTGATACGTGACCCCTTTAATGCTGATGCTATGGACACTAACCTGACTATCTTTCAAAGGAACACCTCATTGAAGTATCATGTGATCCCACGTTGAAAACAAATATTTGACTGCTGGTACTACATTGTTAGATTTCTGGATCGGTATTGGGAAGGAATACAAAGAACTGTCAAGCACTGCTGTTAAATTTCTTGTTGGGTTTTCCACCACTATTTATGTGAAAAGGTTTCTCAAGTTCACCTATCTTAAAAATAAATCTAGAAACAAATTAAATGTTGAAGATGATTTAAGATGTATTTAACCAAGTTAAAACCCAATTTTGATAAACTGTGCAAAGGAAACACGCTCACCCTTCTCACTAATCTCTTTGAAAGTAAGCGCTTTTGTTCTTTAATTTTGTGTGTGTTTGTTCTAATGTAATAAAAATGTTTGTAAACAATATCTCTTTGTTTTTATTTAAACATGATGCGTAATTCAGTTTCAAAGGTTAACACTATACTTCTATGCTACATAGAAGGCTTTAAGATTTGTTTAATATTTTAATTATAGTTTACTTAGTACCGGTAACTGAGAAGGGGTACCTAAAATGTTTTGTGGGTGAAAAGGGGTTCAGTGTCTAAATAAGTTTGAGAACCACTGCTTTAAGCGATAATGGTCCCGATTAAATTTATTATACTCACTTGTGCTTTTTTGTTATTTTTTTTCCACTGCTATCATGATTAACATACTTTAAATTCTGATTCTGAAAGATTCGTTAATATTAGTGAATTAACGGTGAATGTTATTTTTAAGAGTTTGTTTATTCACCTGTCAAAAGTGTTTGACAGTTAAATAACCTAACGGTTTGTTTACGTTTTGACGAATAGAAAATTTGCAACACGGTCGTGACGTCATAGCAAACTGACTCACGTAGTACCTCGTCTGTTATAGTAAATGAACTATAACAAACAGTTTAGTAATACTGTAGACGAGACTATAATTTGCCATATCACAACAAATAAAATAAAACCATTATTGCTGCAAGAAAAGGCATCTAACAAAGGATGCAGCACCCCCTTCTTCAGACCTTTTAATCTCATATACCTGCAACACCTTTTAATCCCATCATGCTAAACTTCTCCTCAATATGGCCATATTCTAAATGGCAGTGTGTGTATATATAAGCTAAACAAACCGTATACAGGTCAAGAACCGCCGACTGCACGTGCAAGCGAGCACTTGAATTATTGCTCAATTTTACCTGCCAAGTCGGTGCGCCGGCCGGCGCATTTCGTAGCGGCGCACAGTGGTTTCAGTCCATATAGAGATTTGCCAAAAATGCATTTTGGCGATGTCATCCTTGATGTTCGAAATTATTACTATAGTAAAGTGTACATACTAAAGTATTATTTACCAAATTTTCTTTTAGTTGAAGCTTCCGCTATTGTTTACAGTGCCTTAAAGTTGAGCGTTCCGATTATCCCGAAAAGGCATACGCGCGTGCATTGAATGTGTAGTGAAATAAGCTAATACTTCATCAATATTTACTAATGTGTTATATATCAGTAGAACGAGAGTTTCATCTACTTTCCAGACCTATAACTTCCTAATTAAAAAAAACATTAGTTTCTTTTGTAGAATCGTTTTTTCATATCTGTGTTGAAAATTAGATAATAACTACTTTAACTAAACTTTTAACTACTCGCCGGGTTTGCCCGGGTCAAGCTATTTACTGCATTTGGAAGCTAATATATTTGTCTATAAAATGTACTAAAACTCAAACTGCATTTCGCTGCATTTCTATGTGAAAATTAAAAAATTGGGAACAGGAGCGCGCTTGCATATTATTATTTTCTAATGCATAGCGTAAATGCTTACAATATATGTTTTTAATTACATGAATAAAATAAAATTCTATATGTGCCCTCTAAGGTACATACATTATAAAGATTATAAAATTCTAAAAATATATTAGGTATAAACATTCCTGCTTAAATGTTGTTATTGTATGTGGCTTACACGTAAAATAGATAATAGGTACCTATCTGATATTTTTCTTTGTGGGATATGCCGCATATTTATAGTATCAAAATATATTAGTAGTTGATAAGGTAGAAAATATCGTTATTAACCAAATCCGTGTTTGTTACTGGCATAAATAAAACAATCAAACAACCGCAAATTTCTAGAATCATCATTATTTTTCTATTTGCACCAATACATTTTGTGATATTCTTGTGGTAAGTAGTAGTATAAAAGCTAGCACAAAAGATACATTGTTAGTTTTGTAGAAACCTGTATTACATTGTTTTCAACATCTTTGTTCATATTAAAACAACTTAAATAGAAAACATGAGCTATATAAATATTAATAAACGCGAGTTATGTGTTCGTTTAATAGAAATGGAAAGCACATAAGTACAGTGGCATATGTACATCAAAGAAAGGTTTCCTGGTTTAACTGAAGCAAATAACACCTGTACTGTTGCAAGAATTCAAAATATTTGTTGCCAGAATTCAAACAGCGATGGAATAAAGCTGGCAGATCTAAAGACATATTTTTGACAAGATATGCTGAGTGGCTCAATGGCGATTTTCGTATACAATTCGATGAAGAAGAGGTCCCATCTACATCACATGCAAGTAAACGAGGAAGACCGTGCAAAAAATTATGATTATCATCGGCCAGAAGCAAGCGCAGACAAGCCATTAGACTATTTCAGGAATCTGGGTTGGATCATATTCACCATTCCTATATACAAGGCCTTAAATCAATTGGAAAAAGTAAACATGCTGCCATTATTGAACAGTTACGCTCTATGCCGACAGAAACCTTGGACGGACTTCATAAGAATTTAATGGAAGAAAAGATATCTCTGAAGAAGATTTTATATTATACTTCAACCTATGTCGTGCGGTAGGAAAATAAATCCGAGAAAGTTTGGTGAATACGCACGATCCACAGCTGAACTCTATGTAAACAAATACAATTGTTACTATATGCCATCTTCAGTTCATAAAGTACTTATTCATGGAGAGATCATCATAACATACAATTCAATATTACCTCTTGGACAACTATCTGAAGATGCTCAAGAATCTAGAAACAAGGACTACAAAAAATTCCGACTGCATCATTCTAGAAAATGTTCGAGAACAGCTACGAATGAAGATGTTTTTCATACTTTACTATGCTCATCGGATCCTTTTATAAGTGGTTTTAGAAGACAACATACACCGAAGCATATAGAATTCGATGAAGAAGCATTAAATTTACTAGATAGTGATGAATAACGTAAAAACAGGTATTTTTTATAACGTTATGTACCGCTTACTTTATAATTGATTTAACTCTTATTATTATTTCGAAAGATGTGACTCTGTATCATTTCACCTATTACTTTTAACACAACAACTTTTAACACGTGGATAAAATCACTATTATTTAAAAAATGCCGAATATCATATTTTTATATGAAAAATTTATAAACAGCTACATATAATTCTTTTTGAAACACTCTGTATACATCATTATTATAATTGTTATATTAATAAGTAGTGTTTACTATATTAGTTTTTATAATTTAATCTTTTAAGGTGAAATATATGCAATTAATTACACATCTTCATATGTAGATATTTTTTCTTAATAAAGTATAAATTTTCATAGTTTTAATTGTTTCACATTAAATTTAAACTATTTAGCAGTACTCATACCAAATTTTATGAAAATCGGTCCAAAGATGACAAGTTACAGATTTTTGGCAAAAAAATGTCGATTTGGAACCACTGTGCGGCGATCCGACTAGAGCAGACCGTTTCACTCCCAGATTGCGTCTCACTCGCTTTAATACTGTACTCGTGTCGGAAGGAATGCGAGACTGTTAATTAAACTCCGATGAGAATGGTGTTACGGCAAGCGGTGCAAGTATTTACGTGTTCGAACAGAATTGTGTTTTAAATGAAGGTATAGGGGAATGCAGGATATCGAATTAAAAATTTGAAATGGCAAAAACTAGGACGCTTTCGTAGATTGTTAATTTTTGATATCCGATTTTGAAATGGTACACTTTATCGTGCGTTATATTTAATGCGTCGTTAATTTACCTATCAATATAATATCTTTTCTTGGGCGCCGTAAGATTGATATATATATATATATATAATCAATAATCTTATTTACCCATGGGGTGTTAAGATACTAAATTCAGTTTCGCTACATCAACCATAAACAAATGTTGCCCAAACTTTTTTATTCCTTGCCATCCGTATCCCTTCATCCATTCTACTCCTTGTTTCTTCAAACTCTCAGCTATGACACTGCCCATGACTTCCGTGGTCTTCCTCGTGATCTCTTCTGTGTTGTCTTCGCCAGCCATACCCTCTTTGTCTGTCGCTCTTCCTCCATACGTACCACGTGTCCAAACCACCTCAACTGGTGTTTCCTAATAGTCTCCAGGATAGGCTCTACACTCAATTCCTGCCTTATCAACTCGTTCCTTATCCTGTCTCTTCGAGTGACTCCTTTCACCGCTCTCAGATACTTCATTTCAATAGCCTGTATTCTGCTCCTCGTTCGGTTATTCAGTACCCAGCTTTCACTTCCATATGTCAAAATTGGCTTAAACACTGTATTATAAACAATTATTTTTGTCTTAATTGATATTTTCTTGTTTCTTATAAATGTCCTGTTTAGTGTATAGTATAACTTCGTTGTGTTCTCTATTCTAGTGTTTATTTCCTTGTCTTCTTTCCCATCTTTGTGTATGTTTACTCCTAAATATCTGAATGTGTCTATTTGTTCTATATCTCTTCCATCTATTTCTATTTTTACTTTTGGATCGTTTTTGCCTATTGCCATCACTTTCGTCTTTTCAATGTTTATTTTCAAATTTCTCTTCTTCAGCGCTGCATTCCAATGGTTTAAGTTTATTTGCAAGTCTTTCTCGTTCTTTGCATATATTATTACGTCGTCAGCAAATGCACTCTCTGCTAATTCCACTGGCTGCATGTTCCTGTACCCTACTTGGAGTTTTTTAGTAAGTACTTTAATTTCCTTAAGTACATCATCAAGTATGACATTGAAAAGTACCGGACTTAGTACTCCTCCCTGCCTTAATCCTTCTTTCGTAATAAATTCGCCTGACTTCATGTTTCCCGTTCTTACGTAATTTCTGGTTTTTTGATATATGGTCGCTATGGCTTTTCTCAGTTCTTCATTTACTCCTCTTCTTCTAAGACTCTCCCATACTTCTTCTCTTTTAATACTATCAAAGGCTTTCTCCATATCTATAAAAGCTACGTAAATTGTATTATCATGCTCTTTTCAATCAGTTGTTTCAACGTGAATATATGGTCTTGAACACCCCTTCCTTTCCGGAATCCGCTCTGTTGTTCTTCTAGTTGGTGTTCAATTTGTATTTTTAACCGTTTCTCTAGTATTCGCTCGTATACTTTTAGCATGATACTAAGCAAGGTTATTCCTCTGTAGTTCCTGCATTCTCTGTTGTCTCCTTTTTTGTGTAGAGGCAATATTACGCCTATTTCCCAGTCTTTGGGTATTTTGTGTTCCTTCCAAATCGCATTAAATAACTTTTCTAAAATTTCTATCCCATTCTTATCCAAGTTTTTTACCATTTCTGTTGTTATCCCATCGTGTCCTGCAGCTTTACCTCTTTTCAACACTTTAATGGCTTCAATTATTTCTTGTTGCGTAATGGCATCATGTTCTGATGGCTCGTTGTTGTTTATAGGCGCCTCGTTTTCTTCTCGGTTTTCTGGCGTATTTTGTTGTTCTGTATTAAGCATTTCTGCAAAATACTCCTTCCATCTCTGCATTATGTCATCCTCTTCCTCTAAAATCTTACCGTTTACTGCTTTTATACGAATATTTGAGTTTTCTTTGCCTTTCCTTAGCGTTTTCAGTATTCCGTAGAATAACTTTTGGTTACCCTTACTGTCGCATTCCATTTTTTTTCCAAATTCTTCCCAGGATTGCTGTTTCTCTCTTCTCACCATCTGTTTCACTTTTGCTCTTTGTTCTTTGTACTTGTTATAATTTTCGTTATTCCTTTCACTAAGATACATTTTCCATTTTTGTTTTTTCACTTTTACTTCGTTTTTAATTTCGTTGTTCCACCACCTTGTTTGTTTTTTGGCTGTATCTTTTCTGCTACACCCGCACGATTCTTTTGCTGTTTTTATTATAGCATCTTTAATTACTCTCCACATGTCCTCTACCGGCTTGTTGTTTATGCTATTTCTAATTTTATTCATTTCTGTCTCTATTTTCTCTTTGTATACTTTGGCTATCTCTTCTTCTCTTAATTTGTATGTTCTAATTACTTCATTTCTTACATTACTTTTATTTTTTCTTTTAGTTTTAGCATCTTCTGGTGATTTCTTGTTTTTTATTCCTATTTTTGTTAGTACCAGGTAGTGATCGGAATATATTTCGGATCCTCTTCTTACTCTTGTATCTTTTGATTTCTCTTCTATAATTCTTATTAACAATAACGTAATCTATTATTGATCTTTCTTTTCTATTTATTATTTCTCTGGTATATTTATGTGCGTCTTTGTGTTCGTAAAAGGTATTTGTCACCACCAGATTGTTCAAAATACAAAAGTCTATTAATCTACGGCCGTTATTATTTCTTATATTTTCTCCGTATTTCCCTATTGTGTTTCCTGTTTCATCGTCTTTTCTTCCAACTCTCCCGTTTAAATCTCCTAGTATTAACAATCTGCCCTCGCTTTCTTCAATCGTTTCCGTTAATTGGTCCCAAAATTCATCTTTTATACTGGCTTTTTCGTCCTCATTTGGTCCATATACAGTTACAATTGTTGTTTTTATTTTTTCCTCTATTTCCATTTCTATTATCAATATCCTCTCTGACACCCCAGTCCATTTTCGTATGTATTTCACGTTTTCTTTCTTTATGAAACATCCCACCCCTTCTCTCGCACGACTTCCTACTTCTACTCCACAGTATATTAGTAGATGGCCTCCATTTAAAAGTATTTCTCCTTTACCTTTCTTTTTCGTTTCGGTAATCCCCACTATATCTGCATTTACCTTTTCCAATTCCTCTACTAATTCCTCTTCCTTTCCTGTCAAGCTTCTGACATTCCATGTTCCTATTTTCCATAAATTCTGCCTCTTGTTTATTTTAGTTTGTTCCGGTATATCATTTTCCTTGTCCATTGTCCGGTCGTCATCTAATTTAGCAGCCCTATAAAAATCCTCTAGTTTTTTGACAGTTCTAGTTGATTTATGCGTGAGTTCCATTTCCATGCTTCGTTTTCTATTTGAATTTTGCCCTTTTCAATTCTAGCCTTTTTCCCCTGTCTTCTTGCTTCCTGCAACTTTACTCTCAACTGTTTTTGCGCCTCTCTGTCTTCTTTTGGCAGGTCATTATTAATGTAGACGCGTTCCTTGAGTTTTCTAAGTTTGTGTTTGTTCCTTAAAATTTGTTCTTTGTCGTGCAAGTTGGCCAGCTCTATCAAGTATGTTTTGTCTCCTAGATTCTGAATTGTTTTGATATTTATCTGTACTTCTAGCTTTTCCGTTATGAAATCATTCATTTTGTTTTTAAGTTCGTTTTGTGATTTGTTAGCATCCATTTTTTTTCCTATTACTACTACATTCATTTTTCTTTTTTCTCGCTCCAAGTTCACTACGCTATTTCTCAAGTTCGCCAATTCTCTTCTTATTTCTATATTCTCCTTAGATGTTGATTCGTATTTATTTTTAAGTTCCTCATTTTCCGTTTTTAACATTTTTAATCCCTCTTTGTATTCTTTCAACTCATCTCTCATTTCCATCATCATATTTATTATCAGATCTAATTTATCCTCCCCACGTTTATCGTCCATGTTTATCTTGATCCACTCTACAGTTGAATTTCCCAACCTTCTCTTAGCCCTAATACGGCCCTGTTGTCTTCGTTGTCGATAGCCGGCGTCACCGCGCAAAAAGTCTGGCCCCAGCTGTCCCGTCGGAGGCCAAAAACCTTTATCAGTGACGCTTCCCTTTGCACGTTTATTGTGTTTTAATGCTATAATATATTAATAGTTTATCCTACCTCGTTATTTCTAGTAGTTACACTTCTCTGTTCCGATTCCACCACTATGTATTTTTCCTGTAAATTAACTGCTCAAAATCTCCCAGTTATTTGAGTTTAATTGAGAGCGCTCGTTTACACACACTATACACAATACTTGCCAGGACCGAATTCCATCTTTTTTCTAGTAATCATAGTAATCATGGGTGTTAACGCAGTGAGGTATATCCACTACATTGTATTTGGTCTTAATTCGCATATTTTTCCATGGGCTCTTCTAGCCAAGATGAGCATTCTCTCATGATAGTAATTCTGTATTATTCACTTATATCCAACTAATCATCTTAATCTTAGAGCCTGTGTTATCAATGCCGTGGGGTTTTAGCTTCGCCCCAATTAATTTAACAGAATTGTTTTCTATATCATTAAAGAGGAGATTTGATTCACCGGGAATACCTGAGAAGCATGAACATGCTTAGGTTTTATTGAAACCGCTTTATAAAATAAATCTATGTATTAACAAAAATAAGCTTTTGGCTCAATTATGTTCTAATGCCGCATTATTTAATAAACTACGTGCCGAAAAAATAACACGAGTGAATGTAAAGCTGAAATCTTGTTAAGACAACTGGCTCCATGTAAAAAGTCGCTGATAATCATATCGCCCACATCTGTCAGAACTTCATACATGAGGAGGAAGTAGTAATTCTCGCCTGTCTTACTCGCCCACCGGATTTAAACCCGATCGAGCATGTGTGGGATATGATCACAAATCAACAAATGACAATTGCACAAGCAAGTGAAAAAGCGACTAACCATTTCTACAATAGCATAATCCATTAAAAGTTGGGTTTGAAGGCAAATAATTGTGAAACGGCAATTTAAAATGTAAAAGAATTTTTAAACTGATATTGATTGTTCTTTGATTTGTTCATTGGTCTATAATTAGCTTTTAAACAACTAACAAGATAATCCCCTTTATCATTTACGTTATTAATAACGTGTACGTTATCAGAAAATATTTCAGCCTAAAGTGGTATGCTGTAACCGATAAGTGTACGTTATAAAATAACATGCATGTTATTTACAGTACGTTATGTGGAATAAAATAACGCCATACGATCCCTTGCAGTTATACGAATAACAGCAATGTTATGAACAAAAGTGAGGTTAAAGTTTAATGAATTGTTAATGGAAGCAAGTTGATTTTTGAAAATGAGTGATGATTCAAGAATTGTTGGCTGTTGGTTTATACAGCAATTTAACTGTTAATGATAACACTAACTGTGAAATAGGCAATCGAAAGGTACATTGCATAAAAAGATTATTTGTGTTTTTGTAGGAATAATTCTGTAATTGAAATAGACCTGGATTGGACTTGCAAAATCCTTTGAACTACTTCTTAACATTTTCATAAAATTTTTTATAGGTAGATTGCTAGAATACGGTGCTCACATAACAAATCGAACCATTCATACAGCAATAAAGACAAACACAGAATATCTGTTGAAACATGGAAATACTATATTTTGAAAGTATATTGGTTAAGGATTTAAATATTTTTACGCACACAGTGGTTACCAGAAGTGTGTGTTTTTTATTATTTAATTTTGACTATGTAGGGATACTAGCATTTAAAAGGTAGGTGATGTATATACCCCAAGATGTAAGGTGTTTAATACTTTCACTAATATACAAATTTGCTCAATGTTTCCTGTTCCTTGGGTAGCACTTTACACCATTTTAACTTTAACATGATCTCCCTCTTATTCTCTTCCTCTGTGTATGGTTTTCCCTTACTCCGTGGCCATTGATTTTATATAAGTATATTATATATAATCAGTGTCCTTGGCGAATGCTGGGAGATAACGAAAGTCGTTCCATTGGCGCATTTAATAACAACTGATAGCTGACTGATTTACAGTAGACTCGCGATTATGTGAACTAATCACATTTCACATTTTTTTATCATTTCTCAAAACTAATATTCGTATGGTCGCGAGGCTACTGTATTATATTTTTGTTATTAAAAATCATAGGGAAGTTATTTAGTTAGAGTAGGATCATTTCAATTGTTATGGAACCCATATAGTACTTAGAATAGGTAGCCTCGTGTAGTACCTTTTCAGGTAGAGCACGGGGTTAGGATGATTTGTAATAATTTAGTTTTCATAAATAAAGTGTGTTGTGGCTATGTTTATTTCTGGTCCTCCAGTCGAATTCCAAACCACGTTAGTTGTTTCTCTATACTGCTTTAGATCGGTTTTAAATCTGTTCTTACTACCTCGTTTCGAACTCTGTCTCTCTTTGTGTTGCCTCGGAAGATGATAATAAAGAAAAACACTTCACTTATTAATTTTAACTCGGTTTTACTTCACAGCACCGGCCATACATTCAACATAACCTAACACACATCTTCTATGTGACTGTTGGTGTTAAAAGTAACGTTAATTTATCATACTGAATTGGGCAGGAATTAGAACTTTCTCTTGTGATTAATTTATTAATAATATCCTTGACAGCGTTTCATTACGACAAATATTTCGGGTTTCTTTAGTTTTGACATTTTTATATTTTCTTTATTTCCTGGGTAACTGAAGTTTGATTCTGTAGATGGCGCTGGTTTGGATACTTTTGGCGTGAAATAATCAATATTTACAAGTTATAAAGTGGAATTTAATCTTCTTTTAATATTTTAATCTTTATGTTCGCTTCTCAAATGAATTTGTATAAACAGTTTCTTCAAAATGTCATTGTTAACGACACAACACCACTACCACACTAACCGTTACGGTTGCACCACAATTATTCTCTAAGTTTGTTCGCGTCGCATGAACTATTTGCACTATTATGCACTTTTTAGAACTTTTGTGTGCAAAAGTGTATAATGGTGCAAATAGTTCATGCGATGCGAACAAACTTCTTAAGTTTGCACTATTATGCACTTTTTAGAACTTTTGTGTGCAAAAGTGTATAATGGTGCAAGTAGTTCGTGCGACGCGAACAAACTTATTGTGCAAATACATAGTTCATGCGACGCGAACAAACTTCTTAAGTATGCACTATTATGCACTTTTTAGAACTTTTGTGTGCAAAAGTGCATAATGGTGCAAATAGTTCATGCGACGCGAACAAACTTATTCTACAAATAGTTCATGCGACGCGAACAAACTTTTTCTAATTGACAGAATCACGCATAAAGCTGTCTCCGTTGTTAGACGTTTCCCATCTCTATACTTTTTTCCTCTAAAAACGTTTTAATTTTAACATGTGGGATAACGTATAGTGGATACAACATACAAAAATTCATTGCAACTGTTATGATGACGCTTGTATGTTATACCAAATATAATACTAGTATACATATGGTCAAATATAATACTATATATTTATATTGTATTTGGTTATACGTTAGGTTATTTTGAACGTTTTACATTAATTATAACGTAAATGATACAGCATAAGGGGGAATATCCATAAAAAAGAGTTCAAAAAGATTGAAATTTGGTAAAGGTGCGTCTGTCTGGATTACTAGCTATTTAGCAAGGAAAATAGGAAAAATAAAATCCCTACCAGGAACGGATATCAGAACGATTAATGCTACAGATCGTAGGCCTTCCAGTTAGGAAACTTTTCGCAGCCACCTCTGTTTATATTATATAATATTGGTATCGATATGACTATAGACAAATCCAACACCTGCATGATGACAATCTTTATTAATCGTCACTTGAACATTTTCGTGACATTTTAAATATTTTTGATAACAAGTTGTATAGCAGCTACATTAGATAACAAAGTCAAAACAGAATACATGATTCTTTCCAAATTAATACATTCTGTTCCACAATTCCTAATGCTTACGTTAGTCTTCCATCAGGAACTCCTTCATCTTAAAAACTATAAAGACATTAATAATTGTCACACGTCAAAAACTTGACGTCATTTAGATATTTTTTATCAAAATTTGACGATATGTTTAGTATAATGACATCTGTTTTTTTGGCAATTTTTTTATTATTATCCTGAATGCCCATGTACTTACAACGCCAGAAAGTAAAATACAAGAAAGTGTTGGAAGGGGCAAAGCGCAGGAAGATATTATATATAATTTCATTGATTAAAGAAACTGGAACTGGATAATTTCATTACTAACGATTGCATGACTTAAAATCTTCGCTAAACCATTACAAACAAGGTTGCTAAAGCCGCATCTCGATACTTCAGTATTTTTTTTATGATGCGTACAGACATCAAGTGTTTGCAAAACTAGCAAGTGATGCAGATAAACAAGTAAATGAAATGGACAAATATGGAAATCCTAATAACAACATTTATTCAATTACATATGATTACCAGAATAAATAATAAATAATAGTAATTATTCTACACCCAGACGAAAAACAACTAAGACATTGAAAATAAGGTAAAAATATTATTTTGTCAGTATATTTTGTTTTCATTAAAAATACCTCGGTTACAGACTCTATTTGTGATATTGCTCTTGAAACCAATACAATGTTAAAAGTAATCCTGCTACTTGTTCTTGCAATTTCTCGTGGTTCGATTGGTAGTAGTGGAAGAGAGTTACGTAAGATTTTTTTTGTGTAAATTGTACTTCGATGTTTTTAGTTACCTGACTTAACATATACATTAATACAAAATTTAAACTAAATTGACTAATTTAACATGTCATGATTTTAGCGCTTTACATTCCCAATGTTCACTATCGGATCCGAAATTATGTGAATGTTTGTAGAGAAAGCAAATGAAGTAATTCCTATCCTAACTAAGGTAAGCATTGTGTGCAGATGTGGTGGATATTCTTTGTATATGAAATGGAGGTAACTTTGTGTGTAACTATGATGAAAACATATACAGGTTTACAATTGACATTCTCCTATACAAAAAAACAAAAAAAAAATTACAAACACTAATTACATTATACAATCCAAGAACAAAAATTAGAGCAACCTGGTCCCTGGTGAATAAAGTAACAACAAAAAAAAACAAACAAACAGTATCAATAAGCTTTCGAATATCACAACAAAACAGTAGGACAGATATGGAAGAATTTAACTCTTCAACGTGAGAGTCAGTTAAGTCAACCACTCTAACAAGCTTATACTGAGAACATCAATACTAATAAAAGGTCTAAGGTACTCTATGATGCGAACCTGTCGAAGTGTATAACATAATCGTTAGGCTAAATGATACTCCAGCAGTGAGACCTGATACATTGCCGACAAAGTTAATTAAAGACTGTGCAGACATTCTCTGCATCCCGATAGCAAAAAATGATTAACCTCTGTTTGGAAGTGCATTTTCCTAGTTATCTGAAACTAGCCATAATAAAAACCGATTTATAAAAAGAAAATGAAAAATACAAATTTGAGAACTATAGACACCAATTGCTTTAATGTATATTATAGTAAAAGTAATGAAGAAGCAATTTTAAAAGACTAATACATTTTTCTGAAGTTATGCAATTTAATAACTATTTACAAAATGGATATATTAAAGGGAGATCAAACCACCAACCTGGCGATATATATTGTGATAAAATAAGGCTTTTGACAGTGTTGACCATGGCATCTCGCTGCGTAAACTAGAAGTAATGGGATTCCGAGGAATAGTGCTTAGCTTACTGAGATCGTACTTAACAGGCCGCAAACAATGCGTAGAAGTAAACCTAAAGCGTGAGATACATTTGTGTATTTGTTATTTTTTGTGTTTATGTATGTATATATATATTGACGTATTCTACGCTGTAATGCATAATGGAATAAAGATGGATCTATTATTATTACAGCGTGAGATAGTTCGATCAAATTGGCTGGACACTGATAGAGGTGTACTACAAGATTCATTACTAGGAGCTTTTTTGTTTATATTATACACAAGTGGCTCACCTGGCATAACAAATCATTTTCTAAATATGTATACAGATGATACATCGGTGATTATTTCAGAACAAAACAGCAGTGAACTCAGTGATGAAATAGTGAGCGTTATTACAAGAATGGATACCTGGTTCCAGACGAATAATTTATCATTAAACGTTGAAAAAACTAATTTAATGAAATTTGCTCTAAGAAATAACGAAACGATAACAATTAATTACGACAACAAACAATTAACATCTACAGACACAGTTAAATTCTAGGGAGTACATATAGACAGCACCCTAAACTGGAAAGACCATGTTAATATTCTCACCAAAAACTTATCTGGAATGGTTTATGCACTGAAGGCAACATCTTCAGAGGTCCACAAAGAAGCAGCATTAGCAGCGTATCACGCTTACGTAGCGTCCAGGCTAATAAGCTATAAAATAATCTTCTGGGGCAACTCGGTTGACGTAGAACGAGTATTTAGACTTCAAAAAGCATGTTTACGAAGTGTTGCTGAAAAAGAGAGAGACCGGCAAAGAAATTTTCAAAATGAATAATATACTTACCTTACCGGGACTATATATTTATGAATGGGCGTGCTGTGGAAAGAAACACTACAGTGAGTTACTTGCCAAATACGAAACAAACCATAATTACAATACTCACGAGTGTGACAAAGCAACATTACGTGTGCCTCAAAGTACAACACAAAAGGCGTGGTGACACAAGTTCTTAAAATCTATAATAACGTTCCAAAAGAATTCAAAGATTGCAATCTGAGGACTTTCAAATCTAAAATAAAAAGACACTTAACAATGAAGTGTTTATATAATGTGCAGAATTTTTTTCTTTGCTATTAGGAGCATTTATAAACTTTTGTTTAATTATTTGTTAGTTTTTTTCTAATTTTGTAATTCTTTTTTTTTTTCTTACTATTTGTAACAATTTATAAAACCATTTTCCTATTTGTTACTATTTACAAGTTATAGAGGAATTTCCTACTGGTGAAATACCCTGCATATCCGTACGTGAATATACTTTGAAGCTTAAGAATTGATAATGTTAAAGCAGTAACTAGTCTTAGCCCTGTATACTCTTGTGTCTTGTGCTGGAATTAGCTGCGATAACTGTTGTAGGATTTTTGTTCCATACGTTCCAGATCCTTTTTAGATATAATTACCTTTGTTATCAGGTGACGTGTTTTATAATGTGCCACCTATATTTCCATTGACATACGCCGAAGCAGCAGTGAATGGTCTTGGTTTGAAATATGTTTCTGTACGATGTCATAACCAGTGATCTTAATGAGCTTGTAGTCAGTGACATGTCGTAAGTATAACACAAAGTGATTGCCTTACAAGAAAGCACGAGAATCACTTTAACCTTATGTCCTTGTTTCTTGCAAATCTTTCGTGCCTGTTAAAAACTTCGCTATCTTCCACCATCATCATCCATCTAATCCTTAGCTTAATAGCTTAGGAGCTTCAAGCATTTTTAAAATCTGCTTGTAGGGCGTATTAATACTCGTTCTTTAAAGATTGTATTTTGATTTACCCACTTCCGTTATGTTTTTGCATTCATTTCTGTCCCGCCATTTTACTTTCCAATCTACTACTCCCAGCGCTCGCCCATCCCTTCTATCTCGCACACTTATCCAGATCTTTTTTGGTTTGCCTTGTTTTTTAGTCCATAGTGAAATCCATTGTGTTATTCTTCTGATCATCTCCGTTCCTCTTCATCACACATTCATCCATACTCTGTCTTACTGACTTCATATATATCTTACAATATTTTCATTCTCCATCTTCCTTCTTTTCACTGCTCTTATATACCTTTGTTATGTTGTATATCACTTAATTGTTTTCAGCTCTTTTCTTTTCCTGTTATTTACTACTGGTCTTACTAGAGTTTTATATGTTTATATTTTGTTTAGTTGATTAACGTTTTTGCTTTTCAATACTGTTTTATTTCTTTCATATGTCTAGTATACTTTGTGTGTCATCTCTTGCATCCCGTGTTTGTCTATTATTCCTAATCACTTACTTAGTCACTCATATTTCACAGCATAGATTTGGAAAACGGTAAATTTAATTTTGTGGAACCATGATAAGCATTGCGCCCAAGCGCCAAATTATACAATTGCGCAAGGTAAAATACTCGATATCCCAGTTTATGGACACGGTAGATATAACTTAACAGTTAGTGAGTATTACGTACTCAAGTACGAAGTTACATACCAAGAATCCTAACACTTTTTTCAGTTGGTCTTAAAATAAATTTCAGTGGCCGTCTCCGGTTTTACAAGAAACACAATGAAGTGTACTTGGACTATTTTGATTCCACATCAGATTTTACTTGTAAACGTGCTTACTATTATTATGAAAATCTTCAGTCCCCAGAGATGTGTGAGTATATGATTCCACGGCGGTGTTAAAACTACCTATTTATCCCCTTATTTTGTTCTCAGGCGATGTTAACGCTTATATTGATGAAAACTGGGAGAAGTTTCTTTACCAAACAAAAGTAGGCTTTAATGATTACCACACTGCCATCTCACAATACCTATTGCAGCCTATTATTCGAGCAGTGCCATTTAATAAGTTATTCTTGCCGTAGACGTGCATTGCGGAAACCTTTCTTTTCTCTTTATGTTTCTATTAACTATATTTAATTTTCTTTAACTGACCTGTTTTACTAAAATATATACCTAGTTCACCAGCAAAAGTCTTTATAATAATAATGGATTATTTCTTTAATCATCTTGATCTTAAAGCCTGTGATAGTCAACTTCCATGTGATCTTACTTTCGGTCACACGGTCTCTCGGGACATATTTAATATCAATTGGAATAACCGGTTTTTTTTCAAGGACATGACATGCGAATGCTTAAGCTTTATTAAAACCTTTTGCGAAGAAAAAATCTCTTATCAAAGAGAAGCACATATGGTTTTTCAATTATCTGCTAAGATCATACGTGAAATTAATCGTCTGTCAATGACCATTCTGACTGATTATATATCATATATAATCAGTCCAGAGAGTGGTCGCAAAAATCACCGGGACAGAGACAGGCGAAAGAGTTGCTAAAGGAACAGAGGCCTGAATTTACTAGAGATCTACTGAATAGAGACAAGAAGACTGTCAAAATCATACTACGTCTGCTGACTGGTCACTGTAGACTAAATAGGCATATGTACAACATAGGCCTGGCAGATGACGCAACCTGCAGATTCTGCCAAGAGGAGGAGGAAACACCAGTTCATGTGCTGCGCCAATGTGAAGGCCTGGCGAGAACAAGGTTTCTAGCACTGGGCGTGGAAAACCCCACAGTTAGTAGCTGAATGAAGAAGCCGTTCTCAAAGGTAATAGGCCTAATTAAGAGGGTAAAATTAGAGAGCATTCTTTAAGAAATATGCCACCCCAAACCTATTCTAATCCAATCTAGGTCCTCTCTTATAATAATATTCATACCATTAATCTGTGTAATCTGTTAACTTGTACCTTGCTTGCTCATTTATGCTGAGGATAGTGCATTACTTATAACAGCAAAAACTTGGACTGGACATGTCGGTCTAAAAAATTAACTCAGTCATTGCATAAAGATCTTAAGTAAATGTTGTGAAAAAAGTTTATTACTATATACTACGGAGTTTTTACATGTAGACTGAAATTTGCTATCCTGCTATGGGCAATGCTTCAGGTATTATTAGAGTTTTGTGCATAATGTTTGGCCTTCCTTCGAGGCAATTTTATCGTTGAGAATTTAAATCTAATAGGTTGCTTACAGTTGTGCTCTGGACTTTTAATTTCAAATCATCATTTGACAACAATAACAGATTCAAAAAATTATTGCTACCATAAAGCAGGTGAATTGAGGAAGGATTTGTTTCGTTTGTGTTTTCGGTATGTTATAACTTTATAAGTGACTTTTTCGATTAAAATGTATATCCAGTACATTAATAAAACTCGTCAAAATGTGAATTAATCAATTATTTATCCTACTATGTTATCAATGCTAAGCATATTTTGGCGGTTTAATTCGTCCGTAGATTCAATATCGAATGACTTAACAGGTCTCCATAATAGGGTTTCATTCATCTGAATATACACTAATATCCGCATGCTCCAACGCTCAAACCTAACTTACAGTTAGGTAGGAACACAGTTATTTCGCGCACAAATATTGGTAACTCCCTTGAATGTGTAGACTTTAGTAACAAGTAATTATTATGCGCTAGAAAGTTCGGTAAACATTCAAGCGCAACTGCTGAAATTGTGATCGATGACAATCAATTGTAAAAGTCTATTCCATTGCAGCAAAATTCCAGTAAAAAAAAAGGTAATTTAAAGGCAATGGTTGAAAATAGCAATGATTCAGTTTAAAATTATTATTTCATCGCATCCGTTAATGTGTGTAAACTGCTAAAGCTCAGCATCATATTGGACCAGCGTGATCGTGTAGAAATAAAATGTTGACTATAAAGCAAACAATATTTATTTAAGTGGAAAAAGAAAAATGGGACAATAATTCCCATTTTTAATTTGTACAAATAAAATCTTCCCACATCATTGGAGAATTATGTGAAAATTACTACCTCCCCAAATATTTTGATACCTAATGATGTTTTAAATTAAATATTAATTTCATTAGTAACAAAAAAAGAAGTCTCTAATTAGCAGTGACCGGCAAACCGCGATTGATGAGTCACATGCGGCTATTTGGTTCCTCGAGTACGGCTCTTTCTCAAAATACGGAGACGTCGCCATATTCACATTGCACCAACTTCTGTGCTTGGACCACGACTCGTAATTTCTGCACAGAATTCGGTGTTCGGGCTGACTGAATCTATTCTTGAAAAACTGACGTAAAACGGAGACTAGATGAAATTGCCATTCTGTCTGTCACTCCCACCGCTGCTTATCTTAATGTCTTCAAGAGTAGGGACAGCTAATGCTTCTAAGTTAAGCGTTTACGATAGTTCCTAACATGCTGAAATTTATAAAAACTGAATCAATGGAAGGAATAACTTGTCCCTTAAAGAGTGTGAAGAACAAGGGACCATTCTGAAAGCGATATTCTGAATTAGAAAGAAATAAAAAAGAGGCTGACAGTGACAAAGGTATATAATAACAAATAAGAATATTTGTGGATATGACAGCTCATTTTGTTTTTAATTTTGCATACTTACAATTAGTTTGATGCTATTGATGCGTCTTTATCTTTAACTGGGCGTTCTAATGCGACTTGTGGAAAAACATTTTCGTTTACTATTTCCCAGAATTTCTTCGTGTTGTTGTTTAACAATTGCAGTGTCGTGAGTTGCATATCAAAGCATTCGATAACATCTCAGGCACCCTCAGTTATTCGTTATCGGATATTTTATTCAGCACTGAGCAGTGATTGTACGTTAAAATCCATAGTGCTTAAATTTAATTAACATTAACATTTACAAAATGTGGTATTTCTCTCCAGCCTTGATTTATTCCGCTCAAAATTACGTTTTTGCAAACGCAAAATTTTCGCCATTCTGTTCATTATTATGTTCGATTGCGATGTAAAATCAAATAATATTAAGGCACTTAACATCCTGAAACAAATTGGAAAAATGGAGTGGTGCAATGTTAATATTATAGACAACCTACTACATAAAATTTGGACTAAGAAAATCTGGAGGCCAGCTTACCTTGATTTATCTGCATGTTCCACAGCTATCAGAGAGAAAAACATTTTTTTGTTGTTGTGGGACAACCGTCTGACATGAAGTTTCCGGAAACACTACAACCTCTAGACTTATTGTAGTCTAGTTTCCCATTTCGTTTACCCATTAAATTATACCAGCCAATCCAGAATCCTAATACCCTGCACCAATCTATACAGGTCTCTGGCCAATTGATCCAAGTAGTCCTCTGGGCTCATTTTCATGTCTTCTTGCATCCGTAGCCTCGCATTCATACAGAATGTGGTAAGCGTTCCCTGGCCCTCATTACACAGTGTGCCAGTTGGTATCCTCCAGGGTTTGATCCAATTTTCTGTCGCTGCCCAATCAGCGCCTCTAAGAGACCTGTTACCGTGCAAATATGATTCCTACTGAGCTGCAGTAGTTTTACAGCCTTCTTTTTGATGGTTCTTAATAAGGTCTTACCATAAGTTTGCATGCATGCGTTTAGAAAAGTCAAAAGGATTACCTGTTTGGGCATCACAGCCAATGGGGAGCCATGTCCTCGACGCCGACGGCTACAATGGAGACCATTCTTCATCAAACAGACAGTACCACTGTCCTTAAGACAGTGTAACTCGCGATTATGTGAACTAATCACATTTCACATATTTCATAATTTCACAAAAGTAGTATTCATATGGTCGCGAGGCTACTGTATTATATTTTTGTTATTAAGAATCATAGGGGAAATTATTTAGTAAGAGTATGAACATATCAATTGTTGTGGAACCCATATAGTACTTAGAATAAGCAGCCTCGTGTAGTACCTTTTTTAGGTGAAGCACGGGGTTGGGATGATTTGTAATAATTTAGTTTTCATAAATAAAGAGTGTCTTTAAAGACAGATAAGCAAAATAAAAAAAAACACAAAATCATGTTTGCTTGTTTTCTCTTTTTTGTGTATTTTTTCTAGACATTCACAATCATGTTTTTTTGCGATTACAGCGCGATCTCTTACGAATCGAAAAAAAAGTTTCAAACAAAAACTATATACCTGATGGCGTAGAATCCGAATCCGCAATACAAAATGGGGGTTCCCATTTAAGATTTCAAAGTTGTGCCCCCTCCCACTCTGGGGGATCGAGAAAATCTTCGCTAAACCATTACAAACAGATTGCTAAAGCCGCATCTCGATACTTCAGGAGTTTTTTTTTTATGATGCGTACAGACATAAAGTCTTTGCTAAACTAGCAAGTGATGCAGATAAACATATAAATGAGGTGAACAAATATGGAAATCCTAATAACACAGTTATTCAATTACATAGATTACCAGAATAAATAATAAATAAAAAGATTATTTTACACCAGACGAGAAAACAACTAAAGACATTGAAAATAAGATGAAAATAAATTATTTTGTCAGTATATTTGTTTTTATTAAAATACCACGGTTACAGACTCTATTTGTGATATTGCTCTTGAAACCAATACAATGTTAAAAGTAATTCTGCTACTTGTTCTTGCAATTTCTCGTGGTTCGATTGGTAGCACAGGAAGAGAGTTACGTAAGATTTTTTTTGTGTAAATTGTACTTACAATTAGATGTTTTAGTTACCTGCCTTATACATTTAATATAAATATTTAAACTAAATGACTAATTCTACTAGGTCATAATTTTAGCGCCTTACATTCCCCAATGTTCACTATCGGATCCGAAATTATGTGAATGCTTGGCAGAGAAAGCAAATGAAGTAATTCCTATCTTAACTAAGGGTAAGCATTGTGTGCAGGTGTGGTGGATATTCTTTGTATATGAAATGGAGGTAACTGGCGTGTAACTACAATGTAAACATATACAGGTTTTCTATTAAAGAAATAAGATATACTTTTTTTTTGACTTTCGCTGAGGGTATTTTATCAAAAAAAAGAAAGTTGAAGACTGTACCCAAGGTTACGTAAAACACTGTACAAATGTCGATAATTTTACCTTACCCATTAAAACATCATAATCGTACAACAATTTATAAAACCATTTTCTTATCTGTTACTATTTACGAGTTATAGGGGAATTTCTTGCTGGTGAAATACCTTATATATCCGTACGTGAATATACTTTGAAGCTTGAGAATTGATAATGTTGAAGCAATAACTATAGCCTTAGCCCTGTAGACCCTTGTGTCTTTGCTGGAGCTAGCTGCGATAACTGTTGTAGGATTTTTGTTCCATATGTTGCAGCTCCTTTTTAGATATAATTACTTTTGTTATCAGGTGACGTGTTTTATAATGTGCCACCTATATTTCCATTGACATACGCCGAAGCACCACTGAATGGTCTTGGTTTGAAATATGTTCTGCACGATGTCATAATCAGTGATTTCAATGAGCTTGTAGTCAGTGACATGTCGTAAGTATAACACAAAGTGATTGCCTTATAAGAAAGCACAAGAATCATTTTAGCTTTACGTCTTTGTTTCTTGCAAATCTTTCGTGTCTGTCAAAAACTTCACTATCTTCCACCATCATCATGCATCTAATCCTTAGCTTAATAGCTTAGGAGCTTCAAGCATTTTTAAAATCTGCTTGGTAGGGGTGTATTAATCTCGTTCTTTAAAGATTGTTTTTGATTTACCCACTTCCGTTATGTTTTTCATTCATTTCTGTCCGCCATTTTACTTTCCAATCTACTACTCCAGCGCTCGCCA